>BJCO01638814.1:0-27412 GCA_018326465.1 Flaveria floridana | reverse complement strand
TATCTACCTTTGTGTTGTATGCTTTGTATTATGATTGTTATTGTTATTGCCTTTGTTAACGAGTCGGGGGTCTCTTCGGAAGCGGTCTCTCTATCTTTCAAGATAGAGGAAAGACTTGCCACCATATACCCCTTCCAGACCCTGCTCTTCAGCGGGATACACTGGGTATGTTTGTTTGTTTGTTTGTTTAACTTGTTTCGAGTGTTTTTCTAGTAATGTTTAGTTTGTCTTTTCAACTTTCATTTGCATAACAAAATGCATGTCATGTTATGCCAAAATTTAAGCTTTTGTGTGGTAGAAATGATGTAAACGATAGGAAAAAAAGTTTTACCAAACGCCCTTTGCATCCATCCCGTCAAAGTATCCAAGATGCCCTCCGTGTTGTGTTGTAGCTAGAATAACGTTCTTATTCACCCTAAATCAGCAACAAAATTAAACAATATCAGATAATTATATAGATATCAGAATGTGATTTTCAAATAAACCGAAAGTATAACTTACCGGCATTCATCCCAAATAAGGGCCTCTTTGGTGCAAACTGGATCATCTAATGCGCTGATGCAAAGTAGGGGCACCTTAATGCGTCCCACATAACCAACACAACTAGATTCCCTGTAATATATGTCCGCAGTCTAGGAAAGACGAAACAAGATCTTTATCAAATGACAGGTTAAATGTGAAAAGTGAAAAATGTGAAACTTTAAACTTACATCGAACTTTCCAACACGACAGGTGCCACTCGTGTCAAACTCACGAACACGGCGTGCCTGCAGTATAACAAATTGCAAGTATTTTCAAGCATATCCAAACACAAACACTTCCAAATTAAATGTTTTGGCTTGAGAGTCGATAACAAGAATACAGTTTGTAAACCCGAATTAGAACATAAAATACCTTTTCAATGCCATCCCAATCAGAAAGGCGAGTAAAGAAGTCCTGGTGCCTGCAAAAAGATCATCATAAACTAGCAAGTTTTGGAAGATAAAACCTGATGTATTCAATCAAGTCATGAAGAACTGTTTAAACCATTGCATACATACATCTTTGCATAACGTTTTAAACCAGCTCCCAAGGCTTTGTCATAGAACCTCTGCACCACATTTCGCCCAATAAATCTGTCACAGAGCTGTCATGGAAGGGAGAGTAAGTTATACAATGCAAAAGCCCAGTTTGAAATTTGAAATTATGTTTATGAAATACCAACCAGGAGATCCCAAGGACAACAAACAGCTGCAGCCCCGTCTATAAGAATGTCTTCCCCATCTTCACCTAAATACTTCACCTAAAATTAGTAGTAATGCAGGTCAATGATTTGACCCTCAGTCAGACTTTTGACAAATTTGTCTATGGCCAACATTTTAACATGTTAATGGTTTGGTTAATATCATTCAAATATATTTTCAGATAACATATATCATGTAGTTTGAATAGTCACATAGGTTTGGACTTGGGAGTAGGTGCTGTAAGATAAGCAGTTGAGGTGGGCTGTATGATGGGTCACAACAATTCATTTTAGCGAGTCAAAACGGATGGGCTGTAAGATTGATCCACATGCTTTTTGACAAAATTTCCAAATAATTTAGATAAAGTTATGACTACGATAACAACTACACTAATAATTGAATTCTTTGAATAACATGACTTAGGTGGTTATATTTATACAAATAGACTTTGAGTGTTTTCCATCCAGGATTGATTTGTTTGAGAAAAAAAAACACAACCCAAGTAGATCAATATATAAGTATATGAGCCGAATTTGACACAGCTAGCTCTTAGAAATTACCATCATATTTGCTCCAAGACTGGTTCCAACGACAAATAAAGGGACATCAGGGGATTGGGAACGAATGTGTTGGACTACTTTGCGTAAATCTTCTGTCCATCCACCGTTGTAAAAGAAATTAGACTGTGTTCCAAGATAAATGCCGTGTTAGTAGTATTACACAAAACTAAAAGCTTGATGGAAGCTAAAACAGTAAAACATGGGAATTAAACACTTACGGTCAATGGCACTCCTCCAAGGCCTCGATGGTTACTCACGACAACATTCCATCCACGTTTCGCCATGTAGAAAGTGAGATGTTTTATGTACTATCAAAAGAAAGCAAGTTCAGGTTTCACTTTAAATATAACCTTAAAAATCAAAATTTCCACATGATTTTAGTTCCATGCTGCGAAACTTACAACAGAATCGGAATCACTTGTCAATCCAGGGATCACAATGACAACGGGCGTGTTAGCGTCTTGACGAATCTCATCATTTCCCATATCTTTGGTATCCACGACTGAAAAGAAATGGAACCCAAAAAAACTTTACAAACTCTTTTTGATTTTAAAACAAATGGACTTTTGGTTTTAAATATGTCTTCACACCAATAAAGTTACAAAAAAAAGATTGTTACCATCATGGCGCGCAAGCCAATCTAGAGCTACAATACCACCATCACCTGTGCTAAGTATCTCCCTGAGTTATAAAAGCAGACATTAAGATCACATGATTGAGTTATATCGCACAATTACAGAAATGTAGCGCCTTAAATTGAAATCATAATTTATTTCAATCTGTTTTATTAGAAGCAAAAATGGAAGAAAAGATACCTTCTATAGTTGAAAACAGGAGGCCTGCCAAAGAATCTCAAGAAAGTAGTCTGAAGATGAGGACTAGAAAGCCATGGAGTAGACATGTACCTGCATATTCCTCAACTTTCAGAACACATATATGAAATACCAAATACAACTTTTGATTTCATTCAACATCTGGCGGAACCAAAGAGGGGTCAAGAAGATCTGCTGACTCTGACACCAGAATTTATCGGTTTTTTATACATAGAAGGTGAGTTTCTTTTTAACAAAGACCTTAGCTCTATTTGATAAGAAGATAATTTTACAATAACTCCTAAGACTAAAAAGCTCTTTTTTTATCACTGTTACATGAAATCTACTTAACGAATTATTCATTCCATATCCCTGAATCTGATCAACTGTTTGACGATCCAATCCGAAATTGACATGCTCCGTCACACGTACTCACCACCAGGATCACGTTCATCTACCCGAAGTCGTGATTGAACACGCAGGCGATCATTCAAAAACACATTAACGTAGATTCTAAGTATCTACCCCTAAATCAGCAAAACACATAATTTTCTGAAGCACAAATTCAAACGAAAAACTAACAACAACAACAACAAACCGAAAATTTCCTCAAAAAACGAATCGCTTAACGTAAATAAATAGTTAGAGAGAATCCAGAACCTTCCATGAAGAAGCGTGCACTTTGAGACGACCTCATGGTAGAGGTGAGAACATGAATTGAAGGTCAAATCCACACGTTGTCCTCTGAATCCACTCAAGAGATCCTGAAGGATATGAAACTCAAGGAAGTTGTACATAAACAGAAACAAAACAAGAAGGATTGCGATGACATAGTGAGTGATCGGTATGAGAGATAGAGCTGTTAACAGAAGCTCGTATGGTGAATCAGCAGATGAGCTTATCATTGCCATTGATGATAAGCTCTATCTCTGTTTCAAACACACACTGTAATCTGTATGTATGTATGTATGTATATATGTGTATGTATATGCAGTTAGAGGGGGAGAGATGAGTGTGTGAAGTTTGAATGAAAATGTTGTTTTTTGTTATATGGAGGTTTCAGGAGGGTGTGTGTTTGTGTGTGTTTGTGTGTGTTTGTGTGTGTTTGTGTGTGTTTGTGTGTGTTTGTGTGTGTTTGTGTGTGTTTGTGTGTGTTTGTGTGTGTGCATTGCAATCATTTTCCACTTGTCTTCGTCATTGCATTTCTAACATTTTTTTGTTTTTTAAAAAAAATAGTGGATTGTTTGATTACCAATTTGATTTATAAAATTTTAGTAGAACGTGTGGTTTTGTATTTTACTTTATAGATGTTTTCTAAATTTGTTTTATAAGGCGCTTTAAATATATTAAGATAATTAATTTAATGAAAATAAATGACAACTACTATTTTAAATAGAATTTTTCACAAAAATAATTGTTGGAATTTTGAATATATTTGTCTATTATAATAATAAAAAAAGTTTTGAATGGACACTTGCTACAGTTCTAGTGCTAGTAATTTTGTTTTCTCGTTTTTATTTATTATTAAATAGTTTCGTTACTACTAATGATATTATTTAATTTTTTTAGATTAGAAATAGTTTTTAACAAATTAAGAAAGAAGTCTTTTTATAAATGTAATTTTTAAAGAAAACAAATGTTTATAGAATAATAATTTTTTTCTAAAATATAAAACGTTTTAAAGGTATGAAATATATTAATATCAGTGTTCTTAAAAATATGATTTTTACAAACTAAAATAATTAAAATTCGGGGTTACAATAAGGAATTTTTACCAATGACTTTTTTTTGAAACGATTGTTTTGGAATGTATTTATTTTTAAAAAAAAGTTTAAAAAAATAATATCATTGTTTTATTACTTGTAGTTGTTACACATACGTAATTTCAATTATTCTTATCACAAAATATCGTTTGTAGTTAATAAATTTTCATTACTAATTATTTAATAATTTTTATTCAATTCATTTAACACACGGGGTACTAAACTAGTATATGCATATTCACATAGATAATTTTACTGTTTATTTAAAATTATTCAACGTATTCATTTTATTTTCTTGTATCACCAGATCTGTCTTTTAAGATATAAACTTGCCTCACCTTTTTTTTTAATTTATATATAATTGTGCTTGTGTATATATAACGTCCTAGGTATGGATGAAGCCCAACCGGCCAGTAAAACGTGAGTGGATGCCCTCTCTTAGCCTAGGGGGCAACATATATCATGTCCACGCTCATGCATTAATGGCAACGGACATTCTCAAGTCCAGGAAGTTGGTGCACGACACCGTGAGCTGAGTGGCTACCATCTCAGTTACATTCACTTTTCACATAAATATAACACGTGATCTTTTTGTAATATGATTGTACCTAATATGTGGTACTCTATTTTAAATACTATATTTATGTTTTTGTTATAAAATATATCCCTAAAACTTCTCTAAATATTTTCTAAATTGATGTTTTCAAGTGGGCTACATATTAAATCAGTTTTACACCATAAAGCTAAATAAATCAATAACAATTAATTATTCCTATATGAAATGAACGAATTGAAACATGTCGCATGATTTCATTATTTGAGGCTGGGATAAAATAACATTCCCAACGTTTTGGGTCCACAAAAAATATAGAAATTATGATGTGAAATTAAACGAAAGAATCGTGGAGGTTAGTGAGTCAATTAAGTTGGGCGGATTAGGTTTCACTCAAAGCAAGACTCACTACTTTGTTTTTTGTGCACAATTCAAAATGTACCCCTAAACTTTAAGCATGTACCATTTTGCTCCTTCAGGTTTCAAATGTTTGCTCCTTCATATCTTGTACCCACGTTTCTAGTTTAAACTAATCACATAGACAAGCTATATATTATCTAAAATGTTATTGTTTTTGACAGCTCATGTCTCGCTGCAACATTGTCGATAACATTTTATCAAAGATAGTAAGCTCTATCGGTAGAAATATGAAACGTGTCATTAGATTTTATTTTAATCATAAGTAGAGTTTGTATTGAACCTGAGCATGATCTAAAAGGAAGGTCAGAATAATCGTAAGAGCGCCTTCCCAAATGTAAACTTATACATTTAGGTTGAAAACTTATAGACCATAGAACTAATAAAACTAATAGGTATGATATGTTTTTTTTATCGTTGATTTGGGATAACTTTTATATGGTATGTACCCTACTACCGTATGTGACATGCTATTTGAATTCAGAAATATTAGTCAATATGCACATACAAGATGTAAGGATTAAACAGTATAGTTATGATATTCAAGTTTTTGGGTTAGTTGTGCTTTTAGAACTACAAGTAACAAGTCGATATATAACTACTAATAAGACTTTGAATTGAACACATATATTTGAGTCTACTTACATCACGATTTTCATTATAAGTCAAAAATCATTTTACATGAGACAACTACTTCTTTGCTTTGTGTAATACTTTCTCGTAACAAAAACATGTTGCATTAGAAAAAGAATTTTCAAATTTTTTCATATCTTATTAAATTAAATGAGACTATTTGGTATGAGTGAGAAGTTTATTTGAAGGGGTTTTGGAATTATTTCAAAATGTAAGGGTGATGATGCATATATGGAAAGCATTAGGAGTTGATGGAAAGAGAGGAATGACAGTCTCCAACAACTGTAACTCTCAAAATAGCTATAACTTTGTTTTTTGAGAAGCAAGTGAAATTCTCCTGTACAGTGCGACGAGAATTATGTAATAGACAAAACAGTAGAGGGGTCTATATTGGAGCGTGAATGAAAGAAAAAAAACATGTTTGTTTGGTAAATGGTTGTTGCATTTTGCTGTAAATTTTTTTTTCTAGACACGTTAAATGCGTATCTAGTGAACCTGATGAGCAGTAACGCGTCTCAAGTTTAAAGAAAAACTTATATCAAAACGTAAGAAAAAATAAGCATGACACAATAATGTATTCAGATTTTCTAAAAACACTATACATCAAAAATTATAAAAGATCAAATTGTTTGAAATTAATTATTTAAAAATATATTACATTTGACTTGGCTAGGTTTTTTTATAAAATTTATACTGAAATGAGTGAAACCTAGATAAAAAATAAATAAGTCATAAAAGAAGAATTTTATAAACATAATGTTTTACGAATTGTAAGGCAAAACAAAATATCTTAAACATGGGTTATAATATTAAAATATTAAAGTGTTGGTGTGTAATAGTATATATAATTGTATCAATATTTAAAACATAAATAATACTTTATATTTATAATTATATTAAGTATCTAGTAAAATTTTATATGTTAAAAAGAAAAGAAAATAAACAGTTGAATGGTGTGTTTTTGTTACAAATTACAAGATGAAAAAAGATTATACCGATAGGTTTTAGAGAAATTTTATCAACTCAAGAAGAGGCAATGGATATAAAAAAATATTATTGATTATAAATAGAGTTGTTTTACTGTTAGGAGTACACTTATTTTATTTTTAATTAATATCGGTTAGTTTGAGATCTACAACAAAAACATAACCATTAGAAAGAACGAAATAAAAATCTTGTTCTTTCTGAACAATTAAAATTGTTTTTAACGATCAACCAATTGTCCTTATTCGAATTTAAACCGTAAAGAAAATAGTACAAATATAATAGCATTTTAATAATAGCAATTCCATCTAGTTATATTATAATTATAAAATAAAGACCAAAACAAGACAAATCAGAAGTAGTTGCTTTGGGCTCATACCATAAAGAACGAACGGCAAACATGTGCCAAAGTTTTCTCACGTGCATAATAACCCAATGGTCAATATTTTTAGCTAAATAAACAATTATATATTTATGTTCTATAAAATAAGAATGACCCCCTTTAAGTTAGGTGAAGACGTCTATTTGGAAATAATATAATATATTTTGTATAAGTTGTTATTTTATCTGATAAAATTCTATATTATTTGTGAAAAAGTTCATATGGCCGCATTTTGCGCTATTTCCTTGGTTACATTTTTACTTTAAAAGTTGTAAATTAGACGGAAAAGATGAGGTTTTACGATTGTTTACTTTAGGTAATATAAAATTTAAAGTCTAAAGCAGTTTTATAAACACTAGTTATACATTGATCAGTGTTGGCATAATGCTTTCGAAGATATATGTAGAGGTATATAGCATCTGGTTTGGTAACTAGAGGTGCACAAATCAGTGTCAAACATTAAACTGGTTTGGGTTGGAATCAGTTCGGTTTGGTCAATGAAAAGTTAAAATCGGTTAAGTCTCAAAACGGCCCATGTCGATTTAACTGGTTTTAAGTAGTTTGATCAGTTTTTGGCTAGTGCAGTTCAATCGGTTTCAATAGAGAGAACTATAAAGTGGTCTATAACCTAAGGTTTTATCGGTTCCTAAACGGTTTCAAACTGTACCGAATCCAAGCCGGGTTTGTTTCAATTCAGGCTATCGATTTTGATCCGTGAACCAATTTGAATTTGCACCTCTATATGGTACATTGGTTATGACGATATCCATATGTTTGACCGACAATCAAAAGAAGTCTAGTATAAATGAAGAACCTTTGATTCCTCTTCTACACTTGAAACTTTCCGAATGTGTGTACGAGATGTTTAGATAATAAAAATTATCTTTCGTCACTCCTAAACCAATTAAACGAACATTGATTGAACTTATTTCAGCGGCGTAGGAACCAGATTATCAAACTCGATCTAACATTTAGGTTTTAGAGTTTAACATTAGAGTTCATCTTTTAATATTTTTTTCTTTTTCTTTTTTCTTTTTTAGTAACCGGGGGAACCCACTTACGTGGTAAACCACTGGGTCCTCCCAATACCCTACTAACCGGTGAGGACAGATAAATCGCCTCGGCCTATTAGTTGGGTTAATAGGGGGCAAACTAAGATAAGCAGGATTCAAGTCCATAACATCAATGCTAGAGGATATGTGTCACACCCTCAATTTCCACCAATGAACTTTTATCGTTAGACGCGTGACATACCAACACTACAAGGAAGAAGGCTTTTGGTGACGACATGTGTCGTCGCTAAAAGACCACCTTGTCGTCGCCATAACTTTTGGCGACCAATTTGGCGACGACATTATTCCATCCCCTAAACTTGGTATCGTAAACATTTTGGTGACGACATTTAGCGACGACACATGTAGGGCCCACCTTCGTAAAAAGAAAAGAGAAAAGAAAATCAAAAACAAATCGGGACCACTTTGGCGATGACATGTCGTCGCTAAAAGTCGAACCCTAAACTTTTTGGGGACGGCAACTTGCAGGTTAACATTATAGGTCAACCGCCTTTGGCGATGACATGTCATCACCAATGTCATCCCTAAACGTTTCTTTTGTAGCAGATTGCTGCTGTTTTTCTTGTTTCCACCCGGTTTTTTCCGGGTAATTTTCCAGTAATAGAACCTGTTTTAAACCCTGTTTCTGTAGTCCAATCTACATCAACAACAACAACAAACATCATCGAAAGAACAACAAACACATCAACAATACAAAAACCTAAGAATTTGATACCAAATGTACCACACCCATACGTTTGATAAAAGTTTACATCTAGACTACCAAATGTATCATAAGTTATCATACCAAATGTAACAAAGTATCCACAATCTACCAAATGTACCAAAGTTTACACATACTATTAATCACTCATCATCATCATCCTCATCCTCGTCATCATCATCCCCGTCTTCTTCTTCCTGGTAGTCTACATGAAAGGGAAGGGGGTCATCCTGAGCTTGTTCCAAAGCGAGGAGGTATATTGCGCCACCATTCGCTGCACATCCTCTTCCGTATACTTTTTGCTACTCAAGGATGATGAAACACTTGTAAAGGCAGATTGAGATAGTTTCTGCCCTATTCCCCGGGTCCAACTACGACGTTCCCTTAACACCTCCTCCATTATTTGTTCCTCGCTCAATATGTTATTGAGGTCATCCCTCATCTGGATCATATTGGCCTTCATTGTTACAACACAAATAATATAAGATTAAGTAAAACAAATTACTTTACATAGTAAAAACAATTACTTACATGTTTGTTGCAGCCTGAACCTCTATAAACATACCATTTCTGGTTCTCATTCGTCTGTACAGGTCAATGGGGCTGACACAACGCTGTAAACACATGCAATTAACATAGGTTTAGTGTAATTTATAATGTCATAACTATACTATAAATATAAAACAACTTACATTGTCATAGCAAATCTAGGCTAGATTGTTTTGACCATGACGAACCACAATCTCTTGCTTTGCTATGCAACCCTTATTCGCCTCAGAACGTTTCTGGAATTTCTCCCCACACCTATAATCAACAAACTGCCGCCACAGGTGAGCTGGATAATCTTTGGAAGGCGCTTCCCTAAGCACAGGTGCAATTTCAACCCCTCCTCTAGAATCAAAGTGTTTTTTGCCGAACTTGTACTTTTGATTTTTATATATATTTCCAAAGTATGTTTCAAGTCTGCGCCTTATAATATCACCCTCCGGTTGTTCAAAATGACTGTTGATATCATAGTAGTCCTTCAAAATATAAGTAAAAGTTAGAGGCTACTGTATATTTTCATAAATACAAAATTGAACTAAAAACACCTAACCTGTATCTCATCAAAAATAGTGCATGTGTCCTCCGGGGGACTTGTTTCCAGGATTCGTAGTGATAAGGGATCTTTGAAACAAGAGTCCTAACCAAAGAATTAAAATTGTTGCTGTTGGGACCAACAACGATGTAAGTCCCCTTTTCTCCTTTTCTCAAAATCAATCTTGAGATTTTTCTTTACCATTTTTATTATAAACCGCCTTTAAATTTATATTTTTGTTTTTGGCTCTTCTTCCTTTACTCCCCCATACAAATTCAAGTAAGCAAACAAAAAATACAAGTAATTAAATCCAATGAATTATATCAAGAAAATACAAGTAGTTAAATCAAAAGTTTGTCATACCGCTCGCCTGGCACCCAGATGATGCCTGCCAATCTCCCCCGGGGGGACCACCTCCGCAATCTCCACCATGATATCCTGGTAACACTGCCCCTGGCATCTGAAAGAAAATAATACAAGTATACAAAAAAAGAAGTTAGCATATATATATATATATATATATATATATATATATTAATTAAAATATTTGTGAATTAAAATAAAGTGTTTCTACAAATTAAAATTTATGATCAATCAGATTCATCACAAGTATCAACTTGTGATTCACGTTCATTGGGTGTGTTATCATCCATGTCATTATTTGTGTTGTCGTCCACGTTGTCATGGTCCAGGACAAGATTATATTCAAGTTTCATGGCTTTGCCTCTACTCAACCCCATAGGTGTGAAATCATCCAAGTTAGAAGACAACGAAATATCAGATGAGTTGCTGCCATGCAAAAGATCCACTTCAATATCTCCCGTATTGATATCTCGATCCCAGATCTTCTGATAATGAACTTCTTGTATGACTTTCCAGTATTTCCCTGATTCGCCTCTTCTTTTAACAGGGTCATCGAGGTAAAATACTTGATTTTCTTGTGTTGCAAGACGATACTGGTCTTCTTTATATCGAGAACAAATATTGGTTATGTTATCCTTAGTGAGACAACCTTGTTTATCGGTTTTGAACCATTTACATCGAAACAAAACAACCTTGCGGCCTCCTAAATAACATAGCTCTAGAATTTCTTCCAACACACCATAATACGGTCTTCCGTCAGCATCGATTGTTGAAACACCGTTAGTTTGTGTTGTTCGGTTAAGATCTTGACTATTAACCACAAACCTCACACCTTTAACTATGCAAGCGGTGTAAGAGTATACATCTAATTGTCCATTCGCCAAAGCAAGTAACTCGACACTACAATGAGATTCCCCATCAACATACAGAAAGTTAAGTCTTCATCCGTAACATACCCCTCCGCAATAGAACCTTCAGATCTAGCTTTATTCCTGACATGATTCTTCAACTTTTTCATGTATCTTTCAAATGGATACATCCACCTCATATAAACTGGACCACCTTGAATGGCCTCTTCGGGCAAATGCATAACCAAACAAATCATTGTGTCAAAAAATGACGGAGGAAATATTTGCTCGAAGGAACATAAAATTTTGAGTAACTTATCTTGAGCTTTTTCCATGTCAGATATCATCAAGCTTCGAGCATAAAGTTGCTTAAAGAACATACAAAGCTCAATTATAGGTGTTGAGATGGTTGAGTCTAAGTATGCTCGAACACTTGGCGGAAGAAGACATAGCATCATTATATGATGGTCATGAGACTTTAACCTAGCTATTTTGGTATCATTGTCGGTTTTATGTTTGAATTTTGAGCCAAAACCATCAGGTAACTTGACTCCCTTTATGAATTAACAAAAAAGATTTCTATCCTGAATTGAGAAAGAGTATTTGGGATGAGGCTTCAAGATTTTACCATCACTGGTTTTTAAGAGCCACAACTCTTCGCGAATGCCCTATTCTTTCGACAACATCCTTGCCTTATTAATATCTTTTGTTTTTTACTTGTGCATTAACAAAGTATTCAACAAACTCGCATAAACATTTTTCTCGATGTGCATGACATCCAAATTATGTTTTAATTGGAGAGAGGACTAATATTCAAGCTCAAAGAAAATAGAACTCTTACTCCAATTCAGTTCAACCTCTGAATCATGTTTCCTCTTCTTACCCCCAAAAAGAGGATGTTTACCTGGAAGGTGACACGACACCTTATCAAGTTATGCTAAAATATCAGCATTGGTTTTTCTTTTAGGAGGATAATCCTTCTCAATCTTGCCATTGAATAACTTACTTTTCCTCCATGGATGGTTTCGAGGTAGGAACTTTCTATGACTGTCATAAGCGGTTTTCCCCAGCACATGACAAGATAGAGTATCCTCATTACATGTGGGGCATGCTAAGTAACCTTGGCCACTCCAACCAGACAAACTACTACAAGCAGGGAAATAATTGATGGTCCATAAAAGCATAGCACACATTATGAATGAACTCTTTGTAGCGGCGTCGTATGTTATGACTCCGGGATACCATAGACTTTTAATTTCTTCAACTAATGGCCTTAAAAACATCCACGTCCTTTCCAATAGATTTAAAGCCAGAAATTAACACCGTCAGCATAAATGAAAACTCTTTCATACATAACTATGGAGGCATATTGTATGTCATCACTATGACCGGCCACACGCTATAAGATACACTCATGTTGCTAAACATATTAAAACCATCGACAACCAACCCTAATCTGACATTTCTAGGTTCACGGGCAAAATCTGTATACCTTTGATCGAAGTCTTTCCATGCTGCACCATCCACTGGGTGACGCATCTTACAAACTTCCGTCACTGTCCAGTCGCATGCCAAGTCATAGATTGTGCAGTGTGTCTTGAATTATACAAACACCTTAGTCATGGTTTCAATGGAAGGTAACGCATCATCTTGTGTGCAACTTTCGTCCCTTTAGTGTTTTCATATTTCTATCTACTCTCAGAACATATTTGACAACTTTGCCAAAAATTCCAATAAAGACATCCATTTACAACTAGGGTATAGTTCCGAATCAGCACGTTTAAGTAACTCATCAAGTTCGTCTATTGTACCACTCAGTGTCTGTGTTGTGTTCAATAGGTTGTCGGTAGTGTTCATTGGGTTGTTCGTTATATGTATTGGTTCATTGGTACATGTGGTGTGTTCATTGTTTTAATTCTCCTGGCGAACATCAGTGAGAAAATCATGCAATTGGTTTGTCGTTTGAGGTAAGGTATGTTCTATCGGCTTAGGCAAAACGATTGGTATGCCGTGAAACTTCCATATCTTGTAACGTTGGCTAAAACCATGAATATGTATGTGTAATTGTATCTTCTCAAGTAACAACAATTCAACATTTTCACATCTTTCACATGGGCATCGACATAAACCATTGTTAGTCACATGATCCTTACACCTCTCGATGAATGACGTAAGACCATACGAAAATTCATTAGACCTACGGTCTAAAGTAATCCAACTCTTATCGATTGACATTAGATTTGTTGTGTTCATCATAATTATATAAAATTCAAAATCACATAAATATACATGGATAAAAAACATAAAAATATATATCGAAACTCTTATCAAACGGGTGACCTACGATATAAAACAAGGGAGATACATACATTTTTTTCTTTTTATAGCCTAATCAATATCAACAACAACATCATCAACATCTTTTCTTTTTTGACCTAATCATCATCAACAACATTAAGAATTTTTTAACTTCTACACTAATCAACAATAGCATTTCTAGTCTAATCATCACCAACAAAAACAACAATATCAACAATAATATCAACAACAACAATGTCATCAACATATTTTCTTTTTCTAACCTAATCATCGTCAACAATAACAAAATCAAGAAATTTTCAACTTTTACACTAATCAACAATAACAACATCAAAAATTTTCTATTCCTAGCCTAATCAACAATAACAACATCAAAATTACCACCCTCCTAGACATGGAGAACTACCATCACTATGTCACTTCTAACCCAACAACATTTCTATCCTAATCATCACCATTACCAACAACAAGATCACATTAACAAAAACATAAACAAAAACAAACAATTACATACCTTAGTGATGGTTGTGTGAAGCGGGACAACAGTGAATGAGGGCAGATCCGACGACTATGGGCGGCTATGGGCAGTTGTCGGGGGCTGTGGTGGGTGGCGGTGGGTTGTGGTGGGTTGATTTGGTAAGATTTATGGTGGATATGATGGATTTAATGATTTTGGGGCCGAAGAGACAAATAGGGGTTATGAGTTGTGATGTGGTGGGTTTGAAGGAAAAAGGTGTCACACCCTCAATTTTCACGAACGAGGTTTTACCGTCAGGCGTGTGACATAACCAGGATCTCAGATAAGCATCAGTTACACCAAATGACTCGATAATTACAAAACAACAAGTTACTTAATTGTTCAAGTATTACGGAAGCAAAATCAGAAAACATTTAAACAACTGTTAAAACAATGCAAACACGCGCCCGAGCCAATTTAAGTAAATGTAAATATAATTAAACCATGAAATCAGTTTAAAAGTAAATGCAGAATGATATGTAATGGATGCAGTGCTCCTAGACGTGCCACATCAACGACCTGAGAGAAAACATGCTAAAGTCAGTACAAAGACTGATAAGTTCACAGGTTTATCAGAAAACAATAATTAATAGTAATGAAATTCTAGATTTAGTAATCAAAGCATATAAGTAGGTAGCTAGCCTACAGCAACTCACTATGTGTATGAAGTCGCGACCGAGCTGACAATAATAATAATAATGTATGCCCCAGCTGTGAAATCCCGACCACAACACTATAAAACAAGTTAACCATTCACCCGTTTGACCTCCAGTCAAGCCAGCACGACTAGCCCGGTCGGGGTTTGTCAAACCCAGTAGATCTACTAACAATCACCTCGCTAGTAACATATTAACGGTCCGAAGAGGCGTAGTATAACACCATAGTATCAGGTATATGCAGTATTATGAAATATAAAGTATTGTATCGTTTATGAAAAACAACATGTTTCTCTCCTCCAAAAAAAGTGTATAATGTAAAAGTAGGGCTGTAAACTCACCTTAGGGTGCACGGAAGACAATGAAACCAATTACCATAACAGTAAATTCAACCTATTATACAAATAGGTTTATAAGTTTTTGCACAAAACATCCTTACAATGTCCAAGTCATATCACACAATATTCAACACAATCAACGCATAAAATCAAGCTATGACAACACTTCACACAAGAATTTATTATAAATCATCTATACATATTTTTGAGTTGAATCTATTTGGAGGTGTTCCAAGACTCATGGGGTTACTTCCCGAATCATTTATTTTAACCATAGCTTCATCAAAATACAAACCATGTATCAAAACACTTGACCCTTTGTTTGCTGTAAAAAAACAATTTTGACCTACCTTCACTAAAAAGACAATAGCTTGAGTTTTACACATCCAATTTAAGTGTGGTTGAACTTTCTGGAAACTAGATTTAAAAATACATAATTTTGACCCAAGAAACGCAGTGATTGAGTTTATTATCATCAAGTTATAATGTGCACAAATTCGCTAATAAAATATGCCAAAAATAAGATAGCATTAAGTTTTAGACCTAACGTGCATCCTAAAAATGTTCAATGACTTCACAAAACCATGTTGTCAACTAAAAGAAGTTTAGAAACTCATCCAAATGTTTTTACATATTCATAAGTTTTAGAGAAGCCCAAACCACACGAGTTATACCCAAACCCTTTTTCTATGAACATTACCCGAATTGGACTAAATATGAATGGAAGTTGAAACTATATCAAACGGACTCGGAATTGAGTGATTCAAGCGGCCACACGTCCGTATCGCAGAGATCTACCACCACCTTCACCTTCTGTCGCCGTTTTCCGCCTTATCCGTTGCCGGAAAACTTAGCAGTTGTTGGAAAACGTCCCAGGCGCACTACTCTGTTCGAAAAAATAAAAATCAGATCTTCAGGTCTTAAAATGAAAATCCCAACGGTGAAAACCTTCGCCTATGTGTCTAAACCATCCTGTAACGGTTGGATCTCTGGGAATCGTCGGATCTTTGCTATAATGTTCTTGAAAACGGGAATAGAAGTTGTGGGGGATGATTTTTGGGTAATTGGAGGTTAGGGTTGGGTTTTGGATGGTAACATGTATTATTTTGCATATAAGGTTCTTCGTGGGCTTTTGGGTTGGGCCGGATTGTCTTCCAATTTTGCTTAGTTGTTAATTACAATAACGGTTATCTATTTATAATAATAATTATTATTATTTAATAAAATCATAACGAGAAAAATGTTAAGTTAAAAGAACGAGGTAACCTGAGATTTAGGGTTGTCACAGAAGGCCCCTATATTTCCCGTCAGGACTTTTGGCGACGACATTGTCGTCACCAAAACTAAAAAAGTCATCGCCATATATACATATACATATACATATATATATATATTGTTTATTAATTATTTATAAATTCTTTTAATTATATATATATATATATATCAATACTATTTATTAATAATTTTTAAATCCTCTTAATTATATATATATATATATATATATAACTCTTTTATTATTTATTAGTATATTATGTTAGTTACTAGTTATTATTTAATTTCTTTATAAAATATAAGAAAAAGTAAGTATGCATACTAAATATTACGAACCGGTAATTACACATGTCTGTCCTTTAAGAAGTTGATGATCTAAAGCCAATTGTTTTCCACACGTGGTGTACAAGTCTCTGAAGCAATTAAGTTTCTCTGTCTAGAATACGAACATTTAGGGCTTAACCCTTATTTGTTATCTCATGTGGGGCAAGCATACTGTATAACTATTGAATGTAGGGATTAATTATCGTTTGTTATCTCATGTGGACCTATATGCCAAATATGCTTCTGAATCATTTATTTGTACCTATTAGGCCAATGATATTGTATAACCCGTGTATGTAAGGCTTAATCCTCATTTGTTATCACATGTGAGTCTGATAGACCCAATATGTTTACCAATCATTTGTTTGTGTCTATTAGGCCAGTTATTATTATAACTCGTGTATGTAGGCTTTGAACCTCATTTGTTATTTCATGTAGGTCTAATAGGCCAAATATGTTTTTCAATCATTCGTTTATACCTATAGGGCCAAGCATATTGTATTACTCGTGTATGCAGGCTTAATCCTCGTTTGTTATCTCCTATTGGGCCAAGTATCCAGAGAAATCGTGTATGTAAGCTTTATACGACATGATTGATCGACCTTTCACAATCAAAGCCTAGTATGTATATAATCATTTGTACTGATACTTGTTTGTTGTCTCCTATTAGATTACCGGCTCATATAGTTTAGCATGCATATTTATTTTCTTTTATAATAAAAAACCTTAAATAATAATTAGTAATTAATATAATATATTAATAAATAATAAAAGAGTTTAAATTAAGTTAATAAATAGTAATTATATATATATTAATAAATAATAGAAAAGTTTAAATCAAATTTATAAATAGTAATCATTTATATATTAATAATTAATAGAAGAATTTAAATCAAATTAATAAATAGTAATCATTTATAACGTGCATCCTAAAAATATTCAATGACGTCACAAGACCATGTTGTCAACTAAAAAAAGTTTAGAAACTCACCCAAATGTTTTTACACATTCATAAGTTTTAGAGAAGCCCAAACCAAACGAGTTATACCCAAACCCTTTTTCTATGAACATCACCCGAATTGGACTAAATACGAATGGAGGTTAAAACTATATCAAACGAACTTGGAATTGAGTGATTCAAGCGGCCACACGTCCGTATCACAGAGATCTACCACCACCTCCATTTTCTGCCGGTGTTTTCCTCCTTATCCGCTGCCGGAAAACTTAGCAGTCGCCGAAAAATGTCCCAGGCACACTGCTCTGTTCGAAAAAATAAAAATCAGATCTTTAGGTCTTAAAATGAAAATCCCAACGGTGAAGACCTTCTCTTATGTGTCTAAAACATCCTGTAAAAATGTGGGATTGATTCAACGGTTGGATCTCTAGGGATCGTCAGATCTTTGCTACAATGTTCTTGAAAACGGGAATAAAAGTTGTGGGGGATGATTTTTGGGTAATTGGAGGTTAGGGTTGAGTTTTGGATGGTAACATGTATTATTTTGCATGTAAGGTTCTTCGTGGGCTTTTGGGTTGGGCCGGATTGTCTTCCAATTTTGTTTAGTTGTTAATTACAATAACGGTTATCTATTTATAATAATAATTATTTAATAAAATAATAACAAGGGAAATGTTAAGTTAAAGGAACGAGGTAACCTGAGATTTAAGGTTGTCACATCATCCTCTTGTTGAAGAAATTTTCATCCCGGAAATTAAAACATGAGGTTCACGAAGAACATCAGGTTTAACAATGATAACAGAAGAGTGGAGTGTTCATAAGCTTGCTCAGGATGAAGTTTCTGAAACAAACCCCAAAACAAAGGAAATTTAAGGTTTCCCGAGAATTGGGACATCATGCCCTTGTTGAAGGTAATTTCATCTTGAAATTGAAAGAAAAGATACCTTAAAATGATACCATAAGAAGTAGATGTATGATCTTCGAACAATTGTGGATATTTCTTCTTTATTTGATACTCGCGTTCCCAGGTGAATTCTGGTCCACGTTTTGAGTTCCATCTAATGCGCACAATAGGAATCTTGCTACGCTTTGGGGTTTTGACTTCTTGATCCATAATTTTCACAGGTTCTTTAACGAAACGAAGCTGTTCATCAATTTTAAGTTCCTCTAGTGAAACGACAAGTGATTCATCAGCTAGGCACTTCCTCAGATTTGAGACGTGAAACACGTTGTGTATTCCACTGAGCTCTTCAGGTAAATTCAGCTGATAGGCTACTGGACCAACTCATTTGGTAATCTCAAATGGTCCAACGCATCTAGGGTTCAACTTTCCATGTTTTCCAAGGCGTATTACGTCTTTCCAAGGTGAGACTTTTAAGAGTACCTTGTCTCCAACCTTGAATTCCAATGGTTTATAACGCTTATCTGCAAAACTCTTCTATCGATAGCGTGCCGCTGCCATACGGTTACTAATTTGCATGATCTTCTCAGTCATCTCGTGCACAAGTTCAGGTCCTGTAAGTTGGTTTTCTCCAACTTCTGCCCAACAGATAGGTGATCGGCACTTACGTCCATACAATTCCTCAAATGGTTCGGCCTTGATTGAGGTGTGATAGCTGTTGTTGTAAGAGAACTCAATGAATGGTAAGTGAGTTTCCCGATTGCTGCCAAAATCAATCACACAGGCACGCAACACGTCATCCAGTGTTTGGATCATACGCTCACTTTGACCATCGATTTATGGGTGATACGCAGTGCTCATAACTAGTCGTGTTCCAAATGATCATTGCAATGATTGCTAGAAATAAGAAGTGAACCGAGTGTCACGATCAGATATGATGGATATCGGCACGCCATGCCGAGAGACTATTTCCCTTAAATAAATTCTTGTCTGTTTCTCCATTCGATCAGTCTCTTGGATTGCTAGAAAGTGTGCGGATTTTATTAAGCGATCTACTATAACCCAAATGGTATCGCATCCGCTGGGAGTCCTAAGTAACTTCATGATAAAGTCTATTGAGATCTACTCCCATTTCCACACTGGAATTTCCGGTTGCTGAAGTAGACAGATGGTCTCTAGTACTCCACCTTAACTTTAGAGCAAGTTAGGCATCTACTTACGTATGTGGCAATCTCAGCTTTCATGTTTAGCCACCAGTTTAACTCATTTAGATCCTGATACATCTTATCTGAATCTAGATGAATCGAGTAACATGACTTATGAGCTTCATCGATTAGCAGCTCTTGTAAATTCCCATACTGTGGTACCCAGATCCGTTCCATGAAATAACGGATTCCATCAACTTTGATCTCCAACTGATTCTCCATGTCTCACATGGATTCTATTTTCAGGTTTTTAGCTTTCAAGGCCTCAGATTGAGCAGCCTTGACTTGCACTGGCAGATCAGAGTGGATGGTCATTTGTAATTCACGCACCCGACGAGGTTTCGATGTTTCCTTTCGACTGAGGGTGTCGGCTACTACATTATTAGCCTTACCCGGGTGATACTTGATTATACAGTCATAATCATTGAGTAATTCTAACCACCGTCGTTGCCTCATATTCAGTTTCTTCTGATCATATATGTGCTGGAGGCCCTTGTGGTCTGTATAGATCGCGCACTTAGTTCCATATAAGTAGTGCCTTCAGATCTTCAAGGCAAACACTACAGCTCCTAGTTCCAGATCATGCATTGTGTAGTTCTTCTCGTACTCTTTGACCTGTTTAGATACGTAAGCTATGAATTTGTCGTGTTGCATCAGTACATATCCTAAACCCTGGATGGATGCATCACAGTAAACAACAAAGTCATCAGTTCCTTTCTGGTAGGGCTAGGATCGGTGCACTGCAAAGTTTGTCCTTAAGTGCCTGAAACGTTGTTTCCTTTTTACTGGCCCATTTGTAGACGGTTCCCTTATGAGTTAGGTCAGTCAGAGGTTGTGCCAGTTTTGAAAATCCTTCAATAAATCATCTGTAATAACTTGCCAAACCAAGGAATTGTCGCACCTCAGTAGGCGCCTTGATTGCTTCAATCTTTGAAGGATCTACAAGTATACGTTTTTCGTTCACCACATGCCCAAGAAATTGCACTTTATGCATCCAGAAGTCTCATTTTAAGAACTTTGCATAAAGCTATTCATTCTTCAACAAATCTAGAATGATTCTCAAATGTTCCTCATGATCTTCCTTATTATGAGAGTATATCAGTATGTCATTAATGAACACAATGACAAACTTACCCAAATAAGGCTTGCAAACACGGTTCATGAGGTCCATGAAAACTACTGGGGCATTGGTCAGTCCAAAAGGCATTATTGCGAACTCGTAGTGCCCATAGCGAGTCAAGAACGCCGTATTCGAGATGTCTTCTTCTCTAACCCTCAACTGATAATAACCTGATCTCAAATCAATCTTGGAATAGTAGCTTAATCCTTGTATCTGGTCAAACAAATCATCAATGCACGGGAGTGGGTATCTGTTCTTGATCGTCACTTTGTTCAACTCCTGGTAGTCAATACACATCATAAAGGTTCCATTTTTCTTCTTCACAAAAAGCACTGAAGCTCCCCAAGGTGAAGAGCTGGGACGTATGAATCCCTTGTCTAGCAATTCCTATAATTGCTTAGACAACTCTTGTAATTCGTTTGGTGCCAAGCGGTATGACACCCGAGCGATCAGTGCTGCTCCAGGTGCTAACTCAATCTGAAATTCCACCTGTCTATGAGGAGGAAGGCTATGTAGGTCTTCGGGAAATACCTCAGGAAAGTCTCTGATAACCGAAATATCCTCGATACGCCTTTCCTCCATATTCGTTTCTGTAACAAGTGCCAATAAAGCAAAATGCCATTACCTGAGACATTTATGAGCCTTCTGATATAAGATGATGTCGCCTTCAACTGTAAGAATCTCATCATTAGGAAGAGGTAACTTAACTAGTTTGTTTCCACAAATGATCTATGTTTGATTTTTTTAGACAACCAATCCATTTCAACCACGACCTCAAAACTACCGTGGGTAATAGGAATCAGATTTATATCGAACGAATATCTAGATAAGCCTAGATTACAAATGCCAAGCATATGGGTGGCGGTTATAGTTCTACCATCAGTTACTTTTATGGTAGATTTTGGAACTTAAGCTGGTAAGAACTACCTCTAGTAGTCTACTCAAGTTACTGGGTATGAAACTTCCATCAGCACTTGAATGAGATAATGCTGAAGCAGAGCTACCATTTCTGCTGGTTTCTTATCTTCTTGAGCCTTGAACAGTTTCTCTATAAATACATAGATTGTCCACACTCATAACATCTCTTTGTGCTTCTTGTGGTTGATGTGACCTGTCCGGGATATTCACACAACGGTTCTTGAAGGTATAGCCAAATTTCTCCACAGCGGTCTTAAATGTTCTTATTACCCGGTCCATGGTGATTATGGTTGCACTTGTTGCTTATAATGGAAAGGCGGAGATGTAATCGATGGGATCGTCATAATGTCTTGCTTTTTTTTGTCCCACCCCAAACGTAGTTAGCCAGAAAAATATGATTCGATCCCACCATTGGGGAGACAAAGAAATGTAACGTACGTTTATACATTATAGATATCAAGTGAAATGAATGTTAGAACTCTCAAATTTCCAAGACTTTAAGTCTTAAGATCAATCCAATGAACATCACCACTCTATTGCAACTTTTGAATATCTGGCACATTGTAGGTGGATAGTAATGCATGATCACTAAAATGCTAAAAAGGGTAACGTCTCATAGAGACTAGTACTAATGCCATAACTTGAATCTCATTATGGCTCGAGGTAGATGAGAACTTTCATACGAGTAGAAATGAAGGATTGTTTCGATATCAAGAGTGAAGTTTTATAAGAATCGAGACCCTCATGTCTCAAAGTATAGAAATGAAAATTTATACCGACTATGACCATTATCACCCGATAGAGTTCGCCAGACTTCTCATGCACAACAAATTACAATTACGTGTACACCCGTGATGGTAATTTGCTTTGCATGGTCACCCCTAGTTATCCCATCCAAGCTAACATATCTTGTCAAGTACAAAGTGCTATCAATGATAAGGGTATCAAAGATATAGTTTATTAAACCAAGGGTCGATTAACCAAGGTTGTACGAAAGAATCGGTTGAGGAAGGCATTCACTTGAGTGAGAGGTCGTCGATGTACTCGGGTCAGATGGGTAAGATCGCATTATCGTATGTAAACCCTGATAAGTTGTCTCTCAATGTCTATAGTAGTCACTAGTGTAACTATTGCAAGCTCCACGGGTAGGGGAGAAGTTATAACGTAGGTAAAGAAAATATGACACAAGTATCTCTCATCTGAGTAAGCATTTCACAGGAGGCAAGACATGCTCCTGATGAACCATCCAAGTCCAGTACCAAGGATACTGTCTCCAATTATAAGGGGTTTAATGTAAAAGGTAAGGTACAAATAATTCGTAAAAAAACCTTCTCGTGACTCACAGTAACTTGGAGTCACCCGCGCTAAAGAACAGGCGGTAACAATGGGGAATCAGGGCGAACTGGCCTTTTCCCGTTAGACTTAGCATAAGAAGATGAAGGCACCATCCCTGTAGTCAAACGCTCACAGGAATACGCCAAAGAAAATAGTTCTCGAGTAAGCAAATCAAGCAAGTATAACTTAATAATCTATGTGTGTGTAACTAATGCAAATCTAGCTATAGTCTAAAATGCAATGAAAATGAGATACAAAAGTTCATTTTAGTTCGCTATAAATAATGCTCTGATACCAATCTATCACACCCTCAACTTCCACAAACGAGGTTTTACCATCAGGCGTGTGACATAACCAAGATCTCAGATAAGCATCAGTTACACCAAACGACTCGATAATTGCAAAACAATAAAGTTACTTAATTGTTCAAGTATTGCGGAAGCAAAATCAGAAAACATTTAAACAACTGTTAAAACTGTGCAATCACGCGCCCAAGCCAATTTAAGTAAATGTAAATGTAATTAAACCATGAAATCAGTTTAAAAGTAAATGCAGAATAATATGTAATGGATGCAGTGCTCCTAGACGTGCCACATCAACGACCTGAGAGAAAACATGCTAAAGTCAGTACAAAGACTGGCAAGTTCACAGGTTTATCAGAAAACAATAATTAATAGTAATGAAATTCTAGATTTAGTAATCAAAGCATATAAGTAGGTAGCTAGCCTACAGCAAGTCACTATGTGTATGAAGTCGCGACCGAGCTGACAGTAATAATAATAATGTATGCCACGGCTGTGGAATCCTGACCACAACACTATAAAACAAGGTAAACATTCACCCGTTTGACCTCCTGTCAAGCCAGCACGACTAGCCCGGGCAGGGTTTGTCAAACCCAGTAGATCTATTAACAATCACCTCGCTAGTAACATATTAACGGTCCGAAGAGACGTAGTATAACACGATAGTATCGGGTATATGCAGTATTACGAAATATAAAGTATTGTATCGTTTATGAAAAATAACATGTTTCTCTCCCCCAAAAAGAGTGTATAATGTAAAAGTGGGCCTGTAAACTTACCTTAGGGTGCAATGAAGACAATGAAACCAATTACCACAACAGTAAATTCAACCTATTATACAAATAGGTTTATAAGTTTTTGCACAAAACATCTTTACAATGTCCAAGTCATATCACACAATATCAACACAATCAACGTATAAAATCAAGCTTTGACAACACTTCACACAAGAATTCATTATAAATCATCTATACATAATTTTGAGTTGAATCTATTTGGAGGTGTTCCAAGACTCATGGGGTTACTTCCCAAATCATTTATTTTAACCATAGCTTCATCAAAATACAAACCATGTATCAAAACACTTGACCCTTTGTTTGCTGTAAAAAAACAATTTTGACCTACCTTTACTAAAAAGACAATAGCTTGAGTTTTACACGTCCAATTTAAGTGTGGTTGAACTTTTTGGAAACTAGATTTAAAAATACATAATTTGGACCCAAGAAACGCGGTGATTGAGTTTATTATCATCAAGTTATAACGTGCATAAGTTGGCTAATAAAACATGCCAAAAATAAGATGGCATTAAGTTTTAGACCTAACGTGCATCCAAAAAATGTTCAATGACTTCACAAGACCATGTTGTCAACTAAAAGAAGTTTAGAAACTCATCCAAATGTTTTTACACATTCATAACTTTTAGAGAAGCCCAAACCACATGAGTTATACCCAAACCCTTTTTCTATGAACATTACCCGAATTGGACTAAATGCGAATGGAAGTTGAAACTATATCAAACGAACTCGGAATTGAGTGATTCAAGCGGCCACACCTTCTGCCGAGATCTACCACCACCTTCACCTTCTGCCGCCGTTTTCCGCCTTATCTGCTACCGGAAAACTTAGCAGTCATTGGAAAACGTCCCAGGTGCATTGCTCTGTTTGAAAAAATAAAAATCAGATCTTCAGGTCTTAAAATGAAAATCCCAATGGTGAAAACCTTCGCCTATGTGTTTAAACCATCCTGTAACAGTTGGATCTCTGGGGATCATCGGATCTTTGCTATAATGTTCTTGAAAACGGGAATACGAGTTGTGGAGGATGATTTTTAGGTAATTGGAGGTTAGGGTTGGGTTTTGGATGGTAACATGTATTATTTTGCATGTAAGGTTCTTCGTGGGCTTTTGGGTTGGGGCGGATTGTCTTCCAATCTTGCTTAGTTGTTAATTACAATAACGGTTATCTATTTATAATAATAATAATAATAATTATTTAATAAAATCATAACGAGGAAAATGTTAAGTTAAAGGAACGGGGTAACCTGAGATTTAGGGTTGTCACTGAAGGCCCCTATATTTCCCGTCAGGACTTTTGGCGACGACATTGTCGTCACCAAAACTAAAAAAGTCGTCGCCATATATACATACATACATATATATATATATAATGTTTATTAATTATTTATTAATTCTTTTAATTATATATATATATATATATATCAATACTATTTATTAATAATTTTTAAATCCTCTTAATTATATATATATATATATATAACACTTATTATTTATTAGTATATTATGTTATTTACTAGTTATTATTTAAGTTCTTTATAAAATATAAGAGAAAGTAAGTATGCATACTAAATATTACAAACCGGTAATTACACGTCTTTCCTTTAAGAAGTTGATGATCTAAATCCAATTGTTTTCCACACGTGGTGTACAAGTCTCTGAAGCAACTAAGTTTCTCTGTCTAGAATACGAACATTTAGGGCTTAACCCTTATTTGTTATCTCATGTGGGGCAAGCATACTGTATAACTATTGAATGTAGGGATTAATTATCGTTTGTTATCTCATGTGGACCTATAGGCCAAATATGTTTCTTAATCATTTATTTGTACCTATTAGGCCAATGATATTGTATAACCCGTGTATGTAAGGCTTAATCCTCATTTGTTATCACATGTGAGTCTAATAGACCCAATATGTTTACCAATCATTCGTTTGTGTCTATTAGGCCAGGTATTATTATAACTCGTGTATGTAGGCTTTGAACCTCATTTGTTATCTCATGTAGGTCTAATAGGCCAAATATGTTTTTCAATCATTCGTTTATACCTATAGGGCCAAGCATATTGTATTACTCGTGTATGCATGGCTTAATCCTCGTTTGTTATCTCCTATTGGGCCAAGTATCCAGAGAAATCGTGTATGTAGGCTTTATATGACATGATTGATCGACCTTTCACAATCAAAGCCTAGTATGTATATAATCATTTGTACTGATACTTGTTTGTTGTCTCCTATTGGATTACCGGCTCATATAGTTTAGCATGCATATTTATTTTCTTTTATATTAAAAAACTTTAAATAATAATTAGTAATTAATATAATATATTAATAAATAATAAAAGAGTTTAAATTAAGTTAATAAATAGTAATTATATATATATTAATAAATAATAGAAATGTTTAAATCAAATTTATAAATAGTAATCATCTATATATTAATAATTAATAGAAGAATTTAAATCAAATTAATAAATATTATTGTTTATATATATATATATATATATTAAAAAATAATTAGTAAAAACTTCTAGTGACGACTATGTTGTCGCTAAAGTCGTCACAAATCAATGGAGGGCAATTTTCATTACGGAGGGAACTCAAAAAATTTTAAATTTTTGTGAAAATACTATAGCGACGACAGTGTCGTCGCCAAAAGTCGTGGCCAAATATTTTGGCGGGTTAACTTCAATTTGGAGGGAAACTTTTGGCGACGACAACTGGCGTCTTTGTATTTTTTTGACTTATTTGTTGAAATTTAATACAAAAAATAATTCGGAAAATACTTTAACGATGACAGTGTCGTCGCTAAAAGTTGGCTTGACTTTTTTTGGTCAAAGACTGAAATTTTTGTCGTTTAGCGTGTTTTTGGCGACGACAATTATGTCGTCGCCGTATCTTTGGTCGCCAAAAACCAGTTTTCTTGTTGTGCAAGATCTCAGCCAATAGTGCACCAAAAGAACACATTAATTATAAAACATAGTTGTTCATTAATAACAAAAATCCATCGATATATATATATATATATATATATATATATATATATATATATATATATATATATAT
>BJCO01638810.1:0-10488 GCA_018326465.1 Flaveria floridana | reverse complement strand
ATGGTTATACATGATGTATGCTCAATAAGTATGATGCCTTGCATGATGATGTATGAATGATATGTGTATGTTCCTTATGATATTGTATGTTTATCTTTCTAAAACTTTACGTATATTGATAATGAATGAACAAAGTATTATGTAACGTAAAGTGAAAGATAATGAAAGAGGAACATGACGATGAATGCATGTATTAATGAATGAATGAAAAGAAATATGATGATGAATACATGCATTAACGAACAAATGAAAGAAGTCTTGCAAGCATTGGATAAGGAAAACGGGTCCTTCTTTGTGATTGACCATACGTATGGTACCTCTACCGCTTACCTCTAGTACTGTGGCACCACGTTTAGCTGTCTCCCCATAGACTTCGGCCCAGTACTGTAGCACCACGTTTAGCTGTCTCTCTATAGACTTTGGCCCAGTACTGTGGCACCACGTTTAGCTGTCTCTGCATAGACTTCGGCCCAGTAGCTAAGACTGTTTGGGGTATAGCATATGGTATTGGTACAAATGAAGTCCAATGTGCAAGTAAAGTTATAAAGAACGAATGAATGAATAAACGAAAGAGAAAATAAAGATACTATCTATGTGTACGTATGATGAATGTTTGTGTGAAACAAAAGAATGGTTTCTAATGAAAACATAGTATGTTTATTATAAAACTAGAACTCACTCAGTAACACTGACTTTTTATGTGTTTCCAGTTGGCAGGTAGTGTTGCTGGGGATGGCACGAGGCGACTACTCAGCTCTTTTGGGATGGCATTCTTTTGCTCGTAATGCATGCAACACATTATGTTCCATGCAAGTGCAAGTGTTCCTTGAGGATCCCGACAAATGGGATTACTTAAGTAATCTTCTTTAAATTTAGTTTTAATATTTCAGTACTAAAGGTCACTGTTTATGACCACTTTATAATCAGTAAAGATGTAATACCTCGAAAAAGCTTTTATGACGAAATGAGATATCTCTTTTGAATGTTTTGCTGCAACGTTTATTTAAAGACGTTTGTAAACATACATTTATGTGCAATGTATGACCAACTATAAGCGTCCCGGGAACGGGGCCTTACACACACCCTGGATCATCTCTAAAGTAGTTAACCCCTCTTGAAGCTTCAGTTAAGAGGGTTCAGTGAACCATTCAAGATTTCTATTGAGAATGGGTGCCAAGACATCATGGTCTTGATTAGTGAGCTGGATGTCTTGAGCTGTGAGTCTGGTCGTGGGTTTCCTTTCTACAACCTCCTCTTCCAACTTTTTCAATCTATCTTTCTTTTCAATGATCATTTAGAGGATTGCAACTCTAAGAAAATTTGTCTTCATGTATCATAGTTTTCTCTTTGTATATCCTTGCTTTGAAAGATAATCCTTCATTTCCCTGTCAGTCATGGTGTAGGGATCAGGATATGGAGCTTGAGAAGTTTCAGTCTGTCTTGTGGTTGGGGTGGTGAATGTGATAGGAGATTTGACTGATTTTCTCTCATACTCAGTCACATGAGTTAGGTCAAGAAGTTGATTCATATTTCTCACTTCTTCCACCATTGACTCAGCATCATAACCGTGATTGATCAGAAACATGGCATTAATCATCAAGTCATCGGTTTGAGATTTTTCAACCATCTCCTCAACAGAGGTTTCAACCTTCACAGGAATGTCTTTTACCAAAGGTTCATCAACCTGGTATCCTCCTTCAATCTCTCCGTCTTCCAAGTCAATAACATCAATCATCTCTTTTAATTGTGCCTCAGCCTTTTCTTGCTCCTCAAGAAATTTAGCTATTGCTGCCAAACTCCTTGGATTATCTTTTTGCTTTTTCTTTACAGGCACTTCTTCCTCTACAGGCCTTTTTCCCTTAGCCTTCTCAGACAACTACTTCCTCTTTCTTAAGTAGGTGCGTACATAGGGTCTGGATAAGGATGGCACAGATGTTTCAGCTGTTGTTGAACTTGGTTCTTCAGCTTGCTTTTTAGTAGCTTCTCCCTTTTCTTTCAGCTCTTCACTTAGTTTCTGATGAGCTCTTTTTTCTCTTCAGAAAGGGTGACTACAGAAACAATCTGCAAACTCAACTCTCTCTCCAAAGGTACTGGAGTTTGAGGAATCCCCACTAAGTGTTCTACTAGAGGTCTTGGGTCTCTAAAAAACTCCCAAAACTCATCATTAATAGTAAAGTATCTAGTAAGGTAGCTGTCAAGTTCTTTAATAAGATCTCCAAGATCAAAATCTTGCTCAGTGGTTTCTTCAGATGGCTCACTGGAATAGACAACCATGGCTAGACTTGGCACTGTCTCTGTTTCTGTTTCTTGTTCTGGTTTCGGTTCATCTTCCCCTTGTTCTTGCTCATCACCTTTTGTTTCTTGATCCTCAGCCAACTCCTCCTTTATCTTGATTAACATATCCAGTTCTGAGACCATTTTCAGTAAGGTTTCATTCTGGTTACTAAGATCAATGATCAGATCAGATTGGCTTTCAATCAAGCTTTCATGTTCTTCCATGGCAATAGTCTGTATGGTTACAGTGTTAACATGCCCAATGATTTCTTCTTTAGCTTGGTGGAGGGCAGCTTTGAGAACATTAATTTCTTTCTCTTTCTTTTCTTTTTCAGCCTCATGTCTTTCTTTTAGTTCTTTGATCTCCAATTCTTTCTCATTCAGCTCTTGAATTTTTCTTGAATAATAACGGATTTTCTTTTCAACAACTTTTCCATTCTTTGCACTTTCAATAGGAGCTCTGTAATCATTTCATCTTTCTCATCAGGTTGATTGATTCCTGATTTAGCATAGCTTTCAGATGGCCTGCTTCTGATAGGACTTGTCTTATAGGCATCCTCATAGTGTGACCCTCCTTATCTAGAGATGATTCAGAGTCATCTGAAAAGCTAGTACATTCACCAGACTCTATAGAATCAGCAGCTATTGGAGAAGTGTGAGGTAGGGAAAAGTGAGCCAGAGACATACGTGGAGACTGAATAGGCGATGTAACAAATAGGGAAGCCATTTCTGCTTCTTGAACAAAAGGTCCTGAGTGAAGATCACCACCTACATCAACATGTGGTGACTCAGGCCTTTGTTCCTCCATTTCCTCTACAGCATGCTCTTCAACATGTTATTGATCTTAAGCTACTTGTTCTTCTTTTTCTGGAGCTTGCTCATCATGAGCTATATCCTCTTGTTCTTCTTGTTAATGGATTTGCTCTAACATCTAAGGAAGTACTGGAAAGAAGGTCCCATTATAGAAATTCCTAGGATCCCTCATCTTTATTTACATGTAGGACTTGGCATTGTAATGAGGAATGTTCATTACAGGTCCTACGGGTGTAAGTTATGGAAATGCTTCATTAATGAGGCATTAAAGGAATCTAGGGTACATAAGGAACATGTGTCTTCTTCCTTCTTAAATGTTTGACACCAGAACATTAAATACATAAGCAGACATATTGAATGTTCTATTGGTGCATACAACACAAATAGCTGAAGAAGTAGTCATAGGGACATCATTCCATCATGTCTTTCTTTTGGATAGACAGTGCTGAAATAGATGGATCAGAAATCTCCACTGCAGATCAACTAACCCTTTGACAATATGTTTTCCTTCATATCCTCCTTCATAGCCAATTTTGGCAAAGAAGGTAATGATTTCCTCATCTTCTACTTCTTGAGGAGTGTTGGTATCATCACCAAACTATAGACACTGTCTCACAGTTTGTTTAGTGATGGTAAGGGTGTGATCAACAGAAATTCTTCTAGATAGAGTCTTGACACCATTATCTCTGCAACTTCAGCTGTACCCAAGAATGATCTTATGAAGTTCTCATAGATGACAAGTCTCACTAAGATAGCATAAGCAACCTTGGTAGTGGATAAGAATCAGATCATGTCTCCGAGTCCTTCTGCTTCAAGGACATCAGGGTCAGGAAATCCACTAACATTGTAAAGCTTGCTCCAAGTGAGGTTTGCTATTAGCTTCTGCACAAGATGCATATGAGTTAGTTTTTTACATCAAATTATTAATTACATTGGTGAAATCAGGCTGATTATTTCAACTTTAACTTTGTTTGGTCAAAATTGAACAATGAAGGGTACTGTTACATAGACATTTGACCTAACTTGATTTTGCAATGTATGAACAATTTTATTTTGAATTATCTTGTATTTTGATGTTGAGTTTTTGTTTAAACTCTCTTTTTACATTCAACCATAAGTTTTAAAGTCAACATTTTTAGTTTGATGATCCCATGTTCATACGACAATTTTAGGCTTTTGAAAATCACTTGTTTATGTTAATTTTCATGATCATTTGTGTCATTGAGCTCAAAAATGTCTATCAATCCTTAGTTTATGGTTGATTTTTAGATTGTTTCTTTGTTTTAGGGTTCTGAGTTCAAAATAAGTTCGACGGGTACATCATGGATTTTGCTGAGAATCACCTTATTTCGATACTTCGATGGTATAGAATCAAAATAGAAGCAATATGGTACTTATAGAACATAGGAATCAGAATATTGTTAATGATTTTGATGATGGTCGAAGAACAGTAGGAAGGTTTTTCGCTCGTCGCACTATAATGTCTCTCAAATTTGAAAAGTATTAAATGCTCTCTAAAGATCTGTTTAAATAGTCCTTTTAATGTTCTTTTCAAATTACACAAGTGTTAAAAACAAGTACGGTCGACTACTGTAGCAAATACAGATGCTTAAAACAATCAGCATTTGTTTACTTTAGCAAATGCGGAAGAGTAAAATCTATCAGCATTTTTCACTGTAGCAAATGTGGAAAAGTAAAATCTGTCAACATTTGTTTACTGTAGCAAATGCAGAAGTTTTAAGCTTAGACACTTGAACACTATAGCAAATGCGGATGGATTAAGTTTACATACGTTTTTGCACTGTAGCAAATGCGGATGTTTTAACTTTGTCTGTATTTGTACACTGTAGCAAATGCTGAAGAGCATTTGTTGTCCGTATTTACTTCAAGAAATGCGGATGAAAGATCAAGTTGTCTGCATTTCTTGAACTTCAAACATGATGACAGAAGAGTAAAAGCATACTTCTAATTTGTGATGATATAAAAACAAGATGAACAGAGTTGGCCGCATTAGTTTTCATACTTGAAAACTGTTGTAGATATTTGTAGTGAGACTAATATGGTAGAGTTAACTTATCTGCATTACTTTTAATTGTGCTTTCATGACTCAAAACTATTACCCGCATTAGTTATGTGCTTGGGTTACCTTCACCCACATTAACTAATGCTCTTACCTGCAATAAGTTTTGAACTTTTCTAATCTTAATGCTTCTGCTATGAGAAGTTTTGGTTGTTTTTGCTTTGATACTTGATATTTATGAAGCTGTGTCTTTTGCTTATGACTGTTATGAATATGAGTCTATTGATTTGTTGTTTATGAAGTTTTGACTGTTGCTTGGGTTGTCAATTCTGGATTGGATTGACTTGTTCATCAGCTGTGATACAAGTTTCCTAGTGTTGACTGATCTTGGACTTTTGTGCTTCAAGATGTCTGCAAAAACTGAGATACTATGGTATAACTTCTGCACCAACACAGTTAGTTTTCTGATTTTTATGCTTGTTTTTGATTTTATATTTTTTAAGAAAGGAAACTACTATACAAGATGATCAAAATTTTAACTACTCCCTTTAAAGTTTATATCCATAAGAGATAAAAACTTTAAAGATTTGTAAAAATTTTGAAGAGAAAATATTTTTATGAATTTTTGTTTTCTTACTTTTCACAAGTGCAAGCAATTGTTAATAAACCAGACATGGTCATGAACATATTGATTGAAGGTATGTTTGTCCTCTTAAACTCATACTTGGTTAATATTTTAATGCTAGTGATCTTATCATGTTTTGAGTTGATTGGTTATTCAAAATGTACCTCACACTCAAAAGCATGGTAAGGTCAACAATCTGCATGCAATGTATAGTAGAAGTTTAACAACTTACTTGACCAGGTCACTTAACATATGAAATCTTATTTTGCTTGATCCTCACTGAGATTCTTTTGTTTTGATCCTTTTATCTGTTTGATCCACATTGGGATTCTTTTAACTTTACTTTGGAATGTGATCTCTCTTAGGATTCTTTTGTTGAATTCACTTTGAATGTTTTTATTCTATTATTTCATCCAAATTGGATATGTTCCTCAATGGGAATCTAGATGGATCATGACATCAGCACTATGTACTTGTTTTTCTAGGTCTTTGCTCAGCAAAACAAAGGAAAAACTGATGTGAATAAAAGAGATTCATATGACATCATTACCTGGTGTGTTCAGGTTGTTACGCACACATTTGGATAAGTTAATACTTACCCACACTTTGAGATGAAAGCTTCATAGTTTAATATAAGCTTTAGTTCATCACTGCATGTGATTTCTTTTCCATGTTGAGCCTACCCGCATATCAGATAACTCATGTCAGTCATTTGAGATTTATAAATAAGCATAGTGAATGATATAACGACTGTAATTATATCATTTCCCTTTGTATAAAACATATACTTCTGCAAGATGCCTTCTTTTTGTATTTTTATGAATTTTTGAATGTTTTGTTGATTTTGGTTTTTACTCAAGGTTAATCATGCCAATTGATTGAATTAAGAATTCAAACCTGCTTGGATCAAATGCCTTAGTGAATAAATCAGCTAATTGATTATCAGTATGAACCTGTATCAATTTGATTAACCGTTTTTCAGCATAATCTCTCAAAAAGTGGTATGTAATTTCAATATGTTTAGTTTTTGAGTGTTGAACTGGATTATTTGTTATGAACATTGCTGTTGTGTTGTCAATATGAATTGGTGTGTGAAAGAAGTTAAAACCTAATCAAACATCTGGTTTTGAATCCAGAGAACTTGAGAGCAACAAGGTGATGCTGCAATGTATTCAGCTTCTGTTGTTGAAATAGACGCATTTGTCTGCTTCTTGCACTGCCGGGAGACCAGCCTGGGGTCAAGGAATTGACAACCGCCAGAGGTGGAGTTCCTATTGAAATTACATCCTCCATAGTCTCTGTCTATATATGCAAGGAGATTGAAATCTCCTTCCTTTGGATACCATAATCCAAGTGCAGGCTTGCCCTTGAGATATCTGAATATCCTCTTGACTGCATTCACATGAGATTCATTGGGATCTGCTTAATACCTGGCACAAACACATACACCAAACATAATGTCAGGTCTACTAGTTGTTAGATACATGAGTGATCCAATCATAGATCTATAATGAGTCTGATCCACTGATTTTCCTTTTGGATCTGGACCTATCTTCATCTTGGTGTCAATAGGAGTTCTGATAGACTGACAATCTGCAAAATGAAATTTTTTCAACATGGTTTCCATATATTTTGATTGATTGATAAAGATTCCATCTGCTATTTGTTGTACTTGCACCCCTAAAAAGCAAGTCAGTTCTCCCATTGCACTTATTTGGAACTTTGAATGCATGAGATCTTCAAAATCTTTACAAAGTTGTTTGTTTTTTGAGCCAAAGATGATATCATCCACATAAATCTAGACTAGCAACATGTCTTTTCTTTTTCTCTTTCTAAAGAGAGTCTAATCAATCTTTCCTGTTTCATATCCATGTGTGAGCAGAAACGATGATAGAGTCTCATACCACTTTCATGGGGCTTGATGAAGACCATACAATGCTTTGTCAAGCTTGTATACCCTATGAGGGAAATCTGGGTCTTCAAAGCCTGGAGGTTGACTCACATAAATTCTTCAACAATCTTGCCATAGAGAAAAGCACACTTCACATCGATTTGATACATTGTGAATTTCATGGATGCAGAGTATGTAAGAAAATTTCTAATAGCTTCTATCTGGCTACAGGAGCAAACACTTTATCATAGTCTTTTCCTTCTTCTTGTGTATAGCCCTATGCCACTCATCTTGCTTTGTTTCTGATGACAATGCCCCTATCATCAGTCTTGTTTCTGTATAGCCATCTGGTACCAATAGGGTATTGACCTTCGGGGAGCTCTACCAGTTGCCATACTTCTTGTTTCTTGAACTGGAGCAACTCTTCCTGCATTGCCTCGATCCAGATATTGTCTTGAAGAACCTCTTTTATGTTCTTGGGTACTGTCTGACGTAGAAAGCAAGAAAACAAACAGATGTTTGCAATACTTTACTTGCTTGTGGTTACCCGCTCATCTAGTTCACCAATGATGCTTGACACTGGATGATCCTTATGTATCCTGGTGGTTGGAATGGAATCACGAGCAATTGATACATCAAGGTTGGAGACATTTAGATCATCATGGTAAGAGGCACCTTCAGGTTATGATGTGGGAGAGTGATGAAAGTAATCAAAGGCTTCATTAGTTTCTGCATGGGCATTTACTGCACTTTGAACACTGTCATCATTTTTATTTCTCTTAGTTTCAACTGAAAAAGTAGTTGGTGCTGGATTCCACACTACTACATTTTATGGTTCATCTGAAGGAGTTGGCATAGAACTAGGACCAGCCTCAGTTGAAATACTTTGATGTTGTGGTGCTTGTCAGACATGATTAGCTTGTAAAGGAACATCTTCATCTGGTGGATCAACAGAAGTAGGAGGGATCATGGGAAAAACATCTATTCTTGTTACTATTTTGGAAGATTTAGCTGATTGTAGGTTACCTGCATATGACAAGTGGAACTGATCAAAAGATCTAGTAAATGAGTCAATATCAAACAACCAGTCGGGACCATTGATTGATTTAGGAAAGGAGTGTTCCTTGAATTGAACATTGGTTGATTCACCAATTATATTCAATCTAGGATTAAACATTCTGAAAGCCTTTGAAGCTGAGGAATAACCTACAAAGAATCCCTCATCAGACTTTGGAGCAAACTTTCCTAAATGATCTTGGGCGTTCAATATTGATACAGAACTACAAAATGACTTGAAAAATCCAATGAATGGTTTTCTTAGAAAAATAAGTTTTAAGGTGTCTTATTGTGTTCTTTGACCATCAGAGTTCGATTTTGTACAAAGCATGCGGTGTTGACTGCCTTAGCCCAAAAGGTATTAGGCAATTTAGCATCTGCTATTCAATCAGTGTTCTATTTATCCTTTTAGCTACCCCATTTTGTTGAGGAGTTCTAGCTGCACTTAATTGTTGCACAATGCCTTTGGTTGTATAAAATGAACTCAGATCTTTATTTTTAAATTCTGTTCCATTATCATTTCTAATTGATTTTACTTTATGATCAAGTTGATTTTCAATCTTAGTGATAAATTCTTTTATTATATGTGATGCTTCATTTTTATGAAATAAGAAGAAAGCTCATGTAAAGCGTGAATAATCATCAATGATCACCAAACAATACTGTTTCTTCCCAATGGTCATAACATGAGTTGGTCCAAAAAGATACATGTGAAGTAACTTCAATGGGGTATTGTTTGTGTTCACAAGCTTTGTTTTATGAGACGACTTGTGTTGTTTTCCTTTGAGACATGCTGAACAATGCTCAATAAAGTGAAATTCTTTTTGAGGAAGACCAACTACATGGTTTCCTTTGACAAGTCTGTTTATGTTTTTGAAATTTGTATGTCCAAAGCGTCTATGCCAATATTATGACTCATCAAATGATGCCTTAGACACTAGACAGGTTTCTTCTTTGAGATGTGTAGAATTAAGGTTTAGGACATAGGTTTTGTTCTTCCTCGGGGTCTTCAAGACAGCCCATTCTTTAGGAATTTGAAATCCTGGTTTCAGAATATAGCAATGAGTGTCAATGAAGTGAGTAGAATATTTCTTGTCGCAGATCTGAGACACGCTAAGAAGATTGAAATTCAGTTACTCGCAGTAGTTCTTTCTATCAAAGCTTAGCAATCCGTTTATCACAGATCCTTCACCCATAATCCTGCCACCTTGTGAATCTCCACCAAATGCTACATTCGTTCCTTGAATGTGCTAGAAGTCATGAAGGAGGGAACGATCTCCTGTCATGTGTCGGGAGCATCCACTGTCCACATACCATAAGCTATTGGACCTGTATGGATGACCCTACAAGCAAAAAAGAAACTAATTATGTTGGAGCATATATTGTCATATATAGTGTGTCCGTCGCTTGACGAATAGTCTACGCTTAATGTATTACACCTGATATGTTGTTGTTAGACCAGGAGCTCTTGAATCAATCAAATAACATGAAGATTTGGATCAAACACATAAAATAAGATGAACAATGAAGAATATCTCAAGAACAATTCAAAACCCTTGTTTGATCCAAAAATGTGATTACCAAAAATTCTGAAAATGGAAACCCTAATCACTTAGCTCATTCAAGCTCCCACAACCCTAATTTCCATGCTTTACTATTTATAGTAAATGACAATTTACTAATGACATTTAGGACCCTAAACTATGACAATTAGAAATTACAATTAAAACCCAAAATGTCTAAAAACAAGATTAAATATATTTTGTCGACACAAAATATATTTAATAACAATAAACATCCTAGACAAAT
>BJCO01638801.1:0-10325 GCA_018326465.1 Flaveria floridana | reverse complement strand
ATGAAAAGGGTGAGCATATTTTTCCCCTAAGTTTGTAAATAATTGAAGTAATAAATCAACATAAAAAGGGGCCACGAAACTCAATTGATTGATGGTAGAAATAGATGAACAAAGGTTCCAGAGGATGAAAGCAACAATCGATCACACACCTATTATTAATTATTGTTAAGTATTAAAGATTCGTTTAAGCAGAATAGATGCATTCGGTCGGTTCGGGTTGGATCGGTCACGAGGCACACACACACAAGCAGACATAAGTATAAGATCTTAAATAGATTCATGTACTAGGAATCATCACCATTGATAATGATATTAGTGTTAAGGGTTTCATTATTACTAAAAGTGTACTTAGTATGATAACATGGTTATGTTGATAAAAGTAATAAGAATATTAGTAGTTACTAATGTTTGTCATGGTAATCGTGAAAATTTTAACATTGATTTATATTTGTGATAATGATAATATTAATAATGTCATTAGCAATGGCAACTGTATCAATGTTACTTTAACGTCACACGATCTACACACACTGCACTCAAGAATGCATTCATACACAAACAACCTTCAGTCATACGACTCAACATCCATTCGTACGAATGAAACTTCATTCGTACGACAAGACATTCAGTCGTACGACACAGCACTCAATCGCACCCACACATTCAGTTGCACAAACTTATTCGCACGACATAGCATCCAGTCACACACACACTCATTCGCACCATACACATTCATTCGTACACACACACTCATTCACACAATACACACTCATTCGCACACACACTTCCAATCGTACACACTCATTCATACAAAACGGACTCAATCGCACACATGCTTCCAATAGCACACACTCATTCATACGAAATAGACTCAATCGTACACACACATTCAATCGCACACACTCATTCGTACGGAACAGACTCAATCGCACACATGCTACCAATCATACACAATCGCATAGACAGAACATGGGGGTACCGGAGGGTGCACACACATTCAATCGTAACACACACAAACGTTTTCAAAATCATTTTCAACACACACAAGCAATGGATACACCCACACAGAGGCATAACATACAACCACAACGACCTCATACGCTTGAAAGGCACCAAGCCCCTGAAACCGACGCGAAAGAAGTTGAATAAGTTGAGACAAGGGACGACGGTGGTCGTCTACCTGTGAAACACCGGGAGGCGGCGACTTGCGGCCGCGTTTGCCGGAGAAAACAACAAAGAAAGTCGGAGAGTAGGGGAATAGGGCGACATGCAAAAGGTAGGGTTTTGGGGGTAGGCGACTGAATCAAAAGGGGTATTTATACCCATTTCAAAATTTGAGAAATGACACTTTAGTCCCTGCACTTTAATTCACTTACCCCCCCTGAATTTGCTTAATTACACTTTGATCATTAACCTTGTTAATTGTTTTAATATTATGAATATAAATGATACTATTTATAGTAAAAATGGTGATAATAGTGGTAATATTAATAATAATAATAATAATAATAATAATAATAATAATAATAATAATAATAATAATAAAAATAATAATAATAATAATAATAATAATGGTAATAATAATTATGGTAATAATAATAATTTATGACTTTAATAATTTTGATGATAATAATAATAGTATTCATAATAATAGTTATAGTAATGATAATAATAATAATGTTAGTAATATTAATAATAAAATAACCTTTACATACTAATATTTTCTTAAATACTTGAGGAAAAGAGGGAAATATTAGGGTATCTTATTAGTCTTTTAATGTTTAAATGTTTATGCACACTTAATATAACACCCATAACTAATGAAGCAAGAATTTGAAATTAAACGTATTGATTATGAAATAAGGTTGACTATTCAAGAAGAGCTAACGAATACCACGTTAATTGATGGACCTTTCGGTGACGGATGTCACAGTATCCCCCAGTTGAGGGAATTTCATCACGAAATTCAGCTGGAGTTAGGTCCAGGAGTATTATCCACGAACAGATGCGGGTATTTGAGTTTTATCTGGTCTTCTCGTTCCCATGTATACTCTGGCCCTCTCTTAGAGTTCCATCTCACGCGGACAATTGGTATCTTACTGCGCCTCAATCGTTTGACCTTTCGATCCATAATCTTCATGGGTTCTTCGACAAAATGAAGCTTTTCATCAATCTTGATTTCCTCAATTGGCACATGAAGGGATTCATCTGTCAGGCACTTTTTTAGGTTCGACAAATGGAACGTATCATGTACACCACTGAGTTCTGGTGGCAACCTTAATCGGTATGTCACCGGACCGATTCTTTCCATGATTTCGAATGGTCCTACATATCTTGGGGCTAATTTCCCTTTCTTTCCAAACCGTATAATCCCTTTCCAAGGAGAGACTTTGAGTAAAATGCGGTCTCCCACGTTTAATTCCAGAGGTTTCCGACGGTTGTCGGCGTAGCTCTTTTGACGATCTCTGGCTGCTTTTAGTCTGTCTTTGATCAGAAAAATCTTGTCGGTTGTTTCCTAATTGAATTCTGGGCCAGTTAACTGGTTTTCACCTACCTCTACCCAACAAACTGGAGACCTACATTTCCTTCCATACAGCGCTTCGAATAGGGCGCACCTAATGCTTGTATGGTAGCTTTTGTTGTATGAGAACTCAATCAAAGGTAGATGGGTGTCCCAACTACCACCAAAATTGATTACACAAGCCATAAGCATGTCTCCTAGAGTTTTTATCATTCATTCACTTTGTCCATCCGTTTGTGGATGATAGGCAGTACTTAAGTCCAAACGAGTACCCATTGCCTTCTGAAGTGTCTGCCAAAACCACGATGTAAATTGACTATCAAGATCTGATATAATTGATACAGGCACTCCATGCCTAGCCACGATCTCATTCACATATAATCTTGCCAACTTTTCTACCTTGTACTCCTCGTGAATCGGTAAGAAACGGGAAGATTTTGTCATTCGATCCACAATAACCCAAATCTAATCGTGTCCACTAGTTATTCTAGGAAACTTAGTGATAAAGTCCATCGATATGTTTTCCCATTCATTCGGGAATTTCCGGTTCTGGCAATAGACCTGACGGTTTCTGATGTTCGGCTTTGACTTTTGAACAAGTCAGACATTCACCTACATACGTCGTAATGTCCTTCTTCGTACCTGGCAACCAATACAACTCTTGAAGATCTTAGTACATATTGTCTGCACCAAGATGAACAGAATACTTGGACTTGTGCGCCTTATTCATAAATAATTGTCATACATCCCCTATTTCGGTACCCATATACGATCCACAAAGTAATACACATTATCTTCCTTACACTCCATCTGCTTATCTAACCCACGAAATTCTTCCCCAGCCATATTTTCTTCCTTTAATGCCTCACTCTACGCTGTTAGAATCTGAGTCTTCAAGTTTGATTGAATAATCATTCCCAAGGCTCGTACACGTATAGGTTTGACATGCTCTTTCCTACTTAAGGCGTCGGCCATCATATTGACCTTTCCTTGATAGTATCGAATCTCACAGTCATATGCAGTGAGAAGTTCCACCTATCGCCTTTTGCATATATTAAGTTCCTTTTGATAAAAAATGTGCTAAAGACTTTTATGATCAGTGTAGATAATGCGCTTAGTCTCATACAGAAAATGCCGCTATATCTTAAGTGCGGACACCACTGTGCCTAACTCCAGGTCGTGTGTCATATAATTCTTTTCGTGAATCCTTAAGTTGACGTGAGGCGTAGGCGATGATCTTATCCTTTTGCATAAGCACACAACCTAGGCCTTAGTGTGACACATTGCAGAACACCACAAAGTCGTTTGATCCATCAGCGAGGGACAATATAGGTGCATTAGACAATCTTTCCTTTAAAATCTAAAATGCCTCTTCTTGCTTATGTCCCCAATCAAACTTCTTATCCTTCTGTGTTAACATTGTCGACGGTCGGGAAATCTTTGACAAATTCGTAATGAACCGTCAGTATTATCCAGCTAATCATAAGATTTGTTAAATTTTCGAAGGCGTCTTAGGTGTATCCCACTCCCTAACTACTTCAACCTTTCCCGTATCAACATGTATTCCCTTATCACTAACCATATGATCTAGAGACTTCACTTCACACAACCAGAACTCAGACTTGGAGAATTCAGAATAGGGTTTCTCTTTTCCTAACAAATTTAGAATTACCCTCAGATATTACCCATGCTCTTCTTTTGATCATTAATAGATGACGATGTCATCTATAAACACTATCATAACTCATCCAGGTATGGCTTACATTCTCGGTTCATCAAGTCTATGAATACTGCAGGAGCGTTGTCAACCCAAACGACATAACTAAGAACTCGTAATACCCATAACGAGTCCTAAAGATTGTCTTCGGATATCGTCTTCTTGAACCCTCAACTGATAGTAACTTGGCCGAAGATCGATCTTTAAGAAGTACGTTGATCCCTACATGCAACTGACCGAATAGATCATAATTCTTGGTGAGTGGGTATAGTTTTCGATAGTCAACTTGTTCATCTTTCGATAATGTATGCACAACTGAAACGACCCATCCTTCTTTTCAACCAATCAGGTTGGTGATTCCTATAGCAGTGACTAGGTCAAATAAAACTTTTATCTAAGAGCTCTTGTAGCTTACTTGATAATTCTTGCATTTGCGTTGGTGCTAACTGATAGGGTACCTTTGCAACAGAACTTGCTCTGGGGCTCATATCATTCTGGAATTTCTATTTGACGAAAAGGGGACAATCCTGTTAAGTCACAACGAAGGTCTTCTGGAAAATCACGTACAATAGGAATATCTTTCAACTTTCTTTCTTCTGCCTTCTTCTCTACCGTATGTGCTAGAAATACGCAACATCACTTCTTTACGCATTGACGAATCACCATCTCCTGATGGACTATCTTGGTTTCATGCTTCGATAACCAATTCATACAGTATTAAGTCTATGTCAAAGACATGATCTTCGTGTACTTTTGTGTAAACTCTAGTTATTACCATTGGTCCTCTCAACCCAGTAAATAATTTCTAAGCAGCTAGGGTTAATGCTAAGTTAAAGAATAATTCCGGAAGAATCAAAGCTATTATCAACCCTGGTATCAAATAGATGTATAGCTATTGATGATAAGGTACGTGCATGTAACAACATTTGGTCTTGTCGAATGTCGCTTGCTCCAGTCGCAAATGTATGACCGAGTGATGTATTACCATGATTTACATGATCTTTATTTCCATAATTTAACTGTTCTTACTTTCTAGCTATAGCCATTTCCTAATTCTGGTTGTTTCTAACTTGTCCTGGGGTCCTAATCGACCTAGGGCACATGTTATGGTAATGGTCGGATCTCCCACCTTCTTAGCGTCCATGTTTAACGCATGTTGGCTTAATCGTACCAACCGACATAGCTTGGTTCATAACATTGGCATTCTTGTCTACCTTACTGCTAGGTTGCTTGTTCGACCCTCCAACTTCTTTCTCCTACTCACTAGATTTTCCCAATGTCCCTCTCAATTCTATTTGGTCTAATGTCATAAGGTATGACATCAGCTTTGTCAACTCATGGAGTTTGTCAGTATAAAGAGCACGACCTAAACCTACCATTGCATGATTTCAAAATTACAATTCAAACTTTTGCATTTCATTTCTTGGGTAATAGTACTCAATCACCAAGGCTTTGAACTCTTCTCAAGTCATGGCTTTAATAGCTTCCTTACCTCAAACTTGAGCTTGGGTATTCTATCATGCTTGTGCTTTACCTATTAGTGAGTAAGCAAAACATACTTCATTTTATGGTTTTTCAGTGTATTTGTTCAAATATGTTACAATTTCCATTTCCTCAATCTAACAAGTCAGAATTATCACTTTTCCTTTCTTGTCATAATGCTTCGACTAGTATGTCAAGAATTCCTGGTATATATAGGCAACTCTTTCACTTTATCATTTCCATCATTTCATACTCCAATTAATCAAGATCACCACATAGCCCAGTTTAAGCACATTCTTAGTATACCGGTGATGCTTATATATAGGGTTCACCGTAGCATTCCCACCATATCCATGGTATACCGAGAACGATGCTTAAACTGGTTACGTGACATCCGATTACTCTTAATGCATGCGTACGGAGTATCATCACTCTTCTACAACTCTTTGCGGTCCACATCCATTCTAAGCAATTAGTCAGTTTCATAGTTACTGAAATGCTAGAATGGGCAATGTCTCATAGGGGATAAGACTAATATCATAATTTGAATCCCATGAAGGCTCCAAGTAGAATAGAACTTAAGTAAGAGTAGAGGTTATAAATGTTTTAATGTCATTAACAAAGTCTTACTAGAATTATGACTCTAGTGTCCCAAGGTATAGAATGAAAGATTTGTACTAATCATGATCGTTATCTCATGGCAAGATTGACTAGGCTTCACATGCACTGCAAGTTGCAATTATGTGTCCACCCGTAATGGTAATTTGCTTTGCATGGTCACCCTTAACTTTACCTACCCAAATTAGCATATCTTGCCAAGTACAGAGTGTTATCCATGATTTGAGTATCAAGGATGTGGTTACTAACGAAAAGTTAATTAACCGGAGTTGTATAAGGAATCGATCGAGTAAACATTCATTTGAGCAAGGAATAGTCGAAAGGATCCATGTACTTTAATCCGAACTATGATTAAGTAGTCATCTTATCTGAGTACGTCACGTCTTTTGTCTACTAGCGTCGTCTTAGCCAGCGTGTCCGTCTTCTAAGATTCAACCCAACAATTTATAAATAAGGGAGCATATAGTAATTGTGACATCGATAGACGTATGGGATAAAGGTTGGCTTAACAACCTAAGTCCTTAGAAGAATTCTTAAAATAGCACTTATCAATCCATCTGAATATAAGTCAAATACATAACAAGAGGATGCGCTTACCTAAGGCTTTCTCAAGGTATAAACAGATGATATGATACCTATAATCTTCTCAAATAAGTAAACCATAGATAGCTTCTAAGACAGGCTATGTAAGCATAACCAATAATGTACTTAAAACAGTCACATGTATATTGTTACACACATAATCCTATTATGCGTACTACATTTGGGTAAGCAATATATTATGAAGTAATAAGCAGTCAACCACATCATAAAGATCATGCATGTAATATCAAATGCACACAATCCCTAGTATACATCCTACATGAAGGTTATTAGGTTATAGTCTAGGTTGAGTGCTCCACCTAATTCTTTATAACCAATGGCTCTGATACCAGTGTTTCACACCCTGCTAAGAGCGGAAACATGAGGATGTAATGGACGGGATTGTCATAACACATTGTAATCAATAGAGATGCAATATATATATGAATAAAATGAATAACGTGTCATGACAACACCCGACATAAAGGAGACTTGTGTCATGTCTAGTCAATAACCATGACAACATAGCCAAAAATATTAACATTGTAATAAAATTCCCACAACCCGTGAACAAGTATCCAAAAGTATAATAATTTGCAAATGAATGTTGAGTCGTGCGATTGAGTATGTATCGTATGATTAAGTGTGTGAGTGTGAATGAATAGTGATGTGCGATTATAAGTATGTATGCGATTGAGTGTGAGTCATGCGAATGAGCGTGTGTGCGAATGAACATTGTGTCGTGTGAATAAGGGTGTGTGCGTATGAATGCTATGTCGTGCGAATGTGTGGGTACGACTGGACATGTGCATGCGAATGAGTGCTGTGTCATGCTACTGAATGGTGATTCTTACGAATGAAGGTTGATTCGTACGAGTGAAGGTTGATTCGTACGAATGAAGGTTGAATCTTGCGAATGGATGTTGAGTCGTGCGACTAAAGGATGTATGTGTGTGAATGCTTTCTTGTGTGTAGTGTGAGTAAGTCATGTGATGTTAAAGTAATATTGATACAGTTACCATTGCTAATAACATTATTAATATTAACACTATGAGTATTACTAATATTATCACAAATATAATCAATGTCAACATTTTTAAGGTTATCAAGACTAATATTAGTAACTACTAATATCCTTATTACTTTTTTATCAGCATAATCATTTTATCATACTAAGTACACCTTAGTAACAGTGAAACCCTTATACTAATATCATTATCAAAGGTGATGATTCCTGGTACAAGAATCTATATAAAACCTATGCTTATGCCTGCTTGTATATGTGTATGACGCGTGATCGATCAGACCCCAACCGACCGAACACATCTATCCTCTTTAAGCTAATATTTAATAATTAACAATAATTAATAATAGGTGTTTGAACGATTGTTGCTTCATCTTTTGGAACCTTTGTTCATCTACTCCTACTTTCAATCAAGTGAGTTTCGTGGCCCCCTTTTTATGTTGATTTATAACTTTAAATACTTATAAACTTGGGGGAAAAGTATGCACACCCTTTTTATGTTGTACAACTCATATTATTGGGATTATCGTGTTACTGTTTTGTAAGTCTTTATTTGATACATGCATGAGTTTGCTGTGTGGTACTTGATTCACAACCATTTAATTCCGGTGTTGGAATCGACGGATAGGTATTGGTGGTACCATTGGGTTGACACCCCCACCCTCGTTTGTTGGTATTGTAGTTAGTACCAACAGTGGCCAGGAACGGGCCCTAAGGTGAATATATTCCGACAATGTATGTGTGTACGTCGTAGGTTTGGTTGTGATGCTCATGTTGTTATGTGATTTTGCTTACTTATAAGTGTAATCACGATGATCCACAAAACTGTTACACAGCATCAATTTATTTACTATTAAACCTACAAACTCACCAACAATTATGTTGACCATTTTGAGCATATCTTTTCAGGTGATACAATTAACTGAAGATTCTTAGAGTGCGACCTTTGTGGAGACCCTAGGATGCATTTTTGAGACTATACATTACTTGACATTGTTGGTCTAATTGCACAGAGATACTTGTTCCCGGGTTGTGAGAATTTTACTACAATGTTAATACTTCTGGCTATGTTGTCATGGTTATTGACTAGACACAACATAAGTTTCCCTTGTGCTGGGTGTCGTCATGACACGTTATTCATTCTATACATATTTATGTTAAATCTTTATTGATTACAATGTGTTATGACGATCCCGTCTAGTTACATCCTCGTGTTTCCGCTCTTAGCGGGGGTGTGACAGACTGGTATCTGAGCCATTGGTTTTAGAGAATTAGGCAAATCACTTGACCTAGACTATAACCTAGGAACCTTCATGTAGAATGCATGCTAGGATTGTGTGCATCCGATATTGCATGTATGTTCCTTCTATACTTTTTCTTTCATCTCTCTGTTTTGATATTTGTTCACCCTGATGAAGTACTATACACTCTCCTTATGGAATGTCTTCTGCTGGACCTACCGTTCCCATGCGCGCCGCATTGATTTATTAGGTTCGGCTACCGAACCTGAAGGGATCTCCACAGATCACGCGTAGCGTTTGATCTCGGATATTGGGTCTGACCTGAGATAGTTATGCTTGAGATCCCGAAAGAAGAATGGATAGGCAACTTTTGTTAGGCTAATTGAGATTACATGCTTGGGCTTTCATTTGTTATGATGGACTACTACTGGAATACTAACAATTCATGGGCATGAGGACTTACATGATCTGTATATGATGAATGGTGTCAATATTGTGATGTTGACTTAGAATATTGGAACTTGATGAGTGGAATTAATAATGTATCTTGAAGTGACTAAAGTTTACGTGTTTACTCCTTTTATGATTAGAAAATGCCGCCTCGAAAAATCACCTGCAGTACAAGTCGCGAAGGTGAGGCCCCAAGGGGCAGAGGCAGAGGAAGAGGTATATGTAGGTCACCTAGAACAGGTGGTGGTCCTGCCGGTAACAATCCGGGGACTGGAAACACCGATATAGCTGCCATGATCGCTAAGCAACTAGCCGCACTGATTCCAACTATAATGGCCCAAGTGAGCGACACTCTTCTGAATCATAACCCCTACGGAGATGACGACAATGACAACGGAGATAATGGAGAAGGAGGACAAGGTGAGGCTGGTAACGAAGGAGGAATTGAGAATCAGGTTGGGAATAAGCATAACCAAGGAACAGGGGAAGAGACTGAGAATGGTGGTACTACTGGTAATTGTAAGGCCCCGATCCCGGGAACCTCACAGTTGGTCATTCATCACACATAAAACATACAATTATTTAAAACATCGCAGTGGAAATTAATTAAAACCATTTCATATATATAAATGACAACTTTTGCAAAGCAATACAATACGGTTAAAGTTACAAAATATTGTAATTGCATTA
>BJCO01638797.1:0-24806 GCA_018326465.1 Flaveria floridana | reverse complement strand
TTTGTCTTTTGGTTTATCACCTTCCGTCAAGAACACGCTCGGATGTTCATCGATCCAGTGACTTCACAGCGGTAACAACCTACATCTTCATCATGCTCTTTTACTAGAGAAGGTATTGTAAGGCCCCGTTCCCGGAGCACTTACAGTTAGACAATCATCACATTATTACATAAAACAATACATATTTCATAAAATAAGCAGTGAAAATACATTAACCAAAAACCATTCATCATATTAATAATTATTGTTGTTAAGCAATGCAACATTGTTCATAAGTTACAAAAGCATCATTTAATGGCATTACAAAACAACAATAATATTATGCATGAATGGATGCCAGTCTTGCCCTGCCGAGTAGTCTCCCTGTGTGCAATCCTCAGCATAATTACCTGCCAATGGAAAATGCATAAAAGTCAGCGTTGCTGAGTGAGTTCTAGTTTTATAAGTATTAAAATACCTTGTGTGTTTTATATATGAAAATATACTTCTTAAATACTATACATTTCTTTCGTATGCGAGCACACATCATACGTACATCCATACAATATTCATTGTTCATTTTGTTCTTTCGTACTTTCATTGTTATCTTTCATCATCATACATATACTATCGTTTCATACTTTTCATTATCTTTTACTTCCATACACATACTTTCTTTTCGTACTTTTCGTCATCTTTATTTTCATACACATTTTCTTTTCGTACTTTTCATCATCTTTTACTTTCATATGAATCTATGCGCAAGACCCCGAACATTATGCATGAAGCTGATGTTGGGCCTGAGGTCTACAAATAGACCCCGAACATTGTGCACGAAGCTGACCCAGTCATCTAGGGTATGCCACAAGGGTCCCATCAATCTTAATGATTGACCTTGTATGCATCCTTCGGGTTATTTAAACCGCACACAGTTGAGCTAACGACAACATGGTCGTGCACCTCCTTTCTCTTTGCTTGCAAGCCATCTTTCGTTAATTATGTTCCACTTTTCATCTTTGTTATCTTTCACTTCATTACGCTGTATTTTACGTTCATTCATACATATGTCATACTACGTAAAGTCATAACATAATACATAACGAATTTAATATAATATATATACGTTTTGAAAACCATTAAAAGATAACACATCATTCACATATGCATATCATAATATACATCACATCATAGTCCTCATTACATCAACATACATACTTTAAACATAGACCATCACATCACATCGATGTCTATCTTAATCCCATATCCCCTTTAAATCCCTTAGAAAATTCTAAGTTCAAAACAGGCACATGGGACATTTCAGGCGAATGAGCCTAAAATATTCAAAGTAAAAACAGTCTAGGTGCTTTGGCACTATGCATGCGCATGAGAACTGCTTAGGCTTTTTCTACTATGCAGGTGCATGAGCCTCACTTAGGCGTTTCAACACTTAGGCGCATGAGCCACTTCAGGCACATGGGCACTATTTGGGTTCATGGGGTACACTTAGGCGTCTGAGCCTAATACTTAGGCGCATGAACTACTATTTAGGTGCATGAGCTTACACTTAGGATTCCTAAGGCAATATTTTGGAGCAGGAGATACTGTTTAGGCGCATGAGCTTGTACTTAGCATATTTTGACAAATTTTCTAGGTGCGTGGGCCCTGTTTCGGCGCATGAACCCCACTTGAGATTTTCTAAGGCAAATTCTCAGGCGCATGGGCCCTGTTTGGGCGTATGACCACCTATTTAACATGTTTCTAAGTTATTTTCAGTCCCGATCATCATCCTACTATGTTCTTGACTTATATCTAGCCTTTTAAGCTTCAATATCACATATAAAATCATAAAACACAAGAACAGATACATTCATACATTCGGGTACAAACATAGCAGTTATTAACCATTTTTAAAACATGCATTTTCAGCCCTAAAAGTGTAAAAAAACGTTTAAAACAGGGGGTCTAGAACTCACCTTGACTGCTTCCAAGCACAACTTCTTCAAATTCAAACTTTCAAAGAGTTCTAACACCTAAACATGCCAAAAACATTCAACCGAACACATATACACATATAAGAACACATAGAACTCGGTCATAAGGCTAAAAACTCGGTTAAAACCTTGCAAAAATACAAGAAAACTCACCTCTTAGCAAATTCTTCTTCTCTTTGTCTCTAAAATCCGATGAACTCTACTTTCTCTCTCTAAAATTGTCGAAGCAGTTGGTGTGCAGAGTTGTGGGCGGCCATGCCACCTTTAAACATAATAATAATAATATTTTGTCCTTTTTGCACTTTATCCCCTCCACTTATGCTTCTTTTTCTTTCTTTCAAGATATTTTCCCCTTTCTTTTCTTATTAGTTTTCTTTCTTTTATTTTGTCAAAATTTCTGGGTGTTACAAGTCTACCCCCCTTAAAGAGGTTTCGTCCCCGAAACCTGTCATTCTTTGAATAACTGTGGGTACTACTATCTCATCTCTTCTTCAGTCTCTCACGTAGACTTAGAACCTTTTCAGTGTTTCCACTGCACACGCACAAGTAGAACCACTTTATTCCGCAGCCTCTTCTCTTTTCGGTTGATGATTGCCACTGGTTGCTCTATATAATTAAGCCGTTCATCCACCTCGATATCCTCCAGTGGTACAATCATATCCTCATCGGCTAAACACTTTCTCAAATAAGATACATGGAATGTCGGATGAATTCCACTTAACTCATCAGATAGTTCTAATCGATAGGCCACCTCTCCTACTCGTGCGATGATTCGGAAAGGCCCTATGTACCTCGGGCTCAGCTTACCCCGTAACCTGAACTGGATGATCCCCTTCCAAGGCGAGACCTTCAACATGACTCTATCACCTACGTTGAACTCGATCAACCTACGCCCCTTATCGGCATACGACTTCTGCCTATCCTTGGCTACCTTCGTAAAGGCTTTAATCTTTTCTAACTTTTCCGTCGTACCCTCGATCACCTCGATACCTCCAAACTCCTTCTGCCCAGTGTCTCCCCAGCATATGGGCATTCTACACCTCCTACCGTATACCATCTTATAAGGAAGCATACCAATGCTGGCATGATAACTATTGTTGTATGAGTGCCAATGGTAAGTAATCATCCCCACTTCCTCTGAAGTCGATCACACATGCTCGGAGCATATCCTCGAGTGTCTGAATCGTCCTCTCAGGCTAACCATCTGTCTGAGGATGATAAGTTGTGCTAATGTGTAGCCTCGTCCCCATCGCATCATGAAATCTTTTCCAAAACTTGGATGTAAAGCGAGTGTCGTGATCAGACACGATAGACACCAGCACACCATGATGAGCTACAATCTATTCAACGAACGGATCTGCTAGTCTCTCGGATGAGTATGTCTCGCGGATCAGTAGGAAGTGAGCACTCTTTGTCAGACGATCAACTATCACCCAAATGGTATCGTACCCTCTCGCTGTATGAGGTAGCTTCGTAATGAAGTCCATGGTGATGTGTTCCTATTTCCACTCGGGTATATCCAATGGTTGGATCTTCCCATATGGCTTCTGATGCTCTGCCTTCACTTGCAAACAAGTAAGGCACTTACTCATACTCCACTACATAGTGCTTTATCCCCGGCCACCAATAATCCTTCTTCATGTCCTGGTACATCTTCGTGGCACCAGGATTAATCAAGTATCAAGTTCTATGAGCCTCATCCATAATTCGCCCCCGTAGGTCTCCGTAATGAGGGATCCACATTCGCCCGAAGCGGGTCCTAACTCCATGGGTATTTTCTCCCAATTCCGTGACTAGAGCTCTCATTCTTTTGGAGTTAAGGTGATCTTCTTTCAATGTATCATCTTGAAATTCTTTCACCTGGGTCGTCATATCAGCGGTCGTAACCAACTGATAAGCCTTCACCCGAATCGGCTCAGGTCTCTCCTTTTGGCTAAGGGCATCGACCACAATGTTGGCCTTACCCGGATGATAATGGATCTCATAGTATTAATCCTTGATGAGCTCTAGCCATCTCATCTGCCTCATGTTGAGATCCTTTTTGCTCAAAGAATTACTTCAAGCTCTTGTGGTCGGTGAAGATGGTGCATTTCGTCCCGTATAAGTAGTGTCTCCAAATCTTCAACGCAAAGACCACAACCGCTAGCTCCAAGTCATGGGTGGGATAATTGACTTTATGGGTTTTCAGCTGTCGAGACGCGTAGGCAATTACCATTCCTCGTTGCATCAGCACGCAACCCAGTCCTGAGTAAGAAGCATCTGAATAGACCACTAAGTCCTCACTCCCTTAAGGTAATGTCAAGATAGGAGCTTGAGTCAATCTTGCCTTTAACTCCTCAAAAGCATCCTCCTGTTTTCAACCCTACACGAACTTCACATCCTTGTGAGTCAATTTAGTCAAAGGTGAGGCTATCTTGGAAAAGTCTTGAATAAATCTCCTGTAGTAGCCCACCAAACCCAAGAAACTGCAAATCTCGGATGGCGTCTTTGGAGACTTCCATTACATCACCGCCTCGACCTTCGCCGGGTCCACCAAAATTCCTTCAGCATTTACCACATGAACCAAAAATTAAACTTCGCGCAACCAAAAAGCACACTTAGAGAATTTAGCATACAACATTTCTCTTCTAAGTGTCTCCAGTACTTCACGTATGTGGCCGACATGTTCTTCTTCACTTTTTTTAATAAATCAGGATATTATCAATAAACACAATCACTGATTTATCTAACATCGGTAGACACACTCGGTTCATTAAATCCATAAAGGTAGCTGGCGCGTTAGTTAAACCGAAAGACATAACGAGAAACTCGTAGTGTCCATAATGCGGTGCGAAAAGCTGTCTTAGGGATATCTTGCTCCTTCACCTTCAATTGATGATAGCCAGATTGGAGATCTATCCTTGAGAACCAACTGCCACCTTGGAGCTGATCAAACAAGTCGTTAATCCTTGGTAACGGGTACCGATTCTTCTCCGTCAACTTGTTCAGCTCATGGTAGTCGATACACATCTTCATACTACCATTCTTCTTCTTTACAAACAAAACCGGAGCATCCCATGGGGAGATACTCGGTCTAATAAACCCCTTATCCAACAACTCTTGCAAGTGAGCCATCAATTCCTTCATCTATGATGGAGCTAAACGATACGGCGCCTTAGCAACAGGTTGGGCACCGGGTATCAAATCAATCTGGAACTCGATCTCACGGTCGGGTGGCACACCAGATAAATCCTCAGGGAACACATCCGAGAAATCACATACAACTGGTACATCAGATAGTTGTGGTACCGACGTGTACACATCCTTTACGTAAGCCAGGTAGGCATTACATCCACACGTCATGCACTTCTCCGCCACCACCATCGAAATCACCTTTGGAACCGTAGTGACGCGATCGCCGTAAATTGTCACTAAACTTCCATCGGGCACAAATAATCACATCATTTTCTTGTAACACACGATGTTTGCCTCATAGGCTGCTAACCAATCCATCCCTAGCACTACATCGAATCCACCTAGGGGCATCACATGCAATTTAGCAGAAAACCAATGGTCTTCTAGTTCTATGGAACAATCTCCAATTGCAGTTTCTACGTCGAAAGGTTCATCAATAATTCTACTACTAACGGGCAACTTAGCACAGAAAGCAGTAGAAATGAAACTCCTACTAGCACCAGAATCAAATAACACAGAGGCATAAGTTTGGTTTACTAGAAACATACCTGACACGACGTCGGGTCAACCCTGGCCTCTTCTCGCATCATCGTGAATGCTCTAGCAGTTTCCCTCTGTTCTCCATCCTTCATTCCCTTCTTCACTCTGGAACCCTCAGCCCTCGGCTTCTTGTACTCCCGACTCAGGTGGCCTACTTCACCATAGTTGTAGCACCTCGCCATCCTATAATCCTTAGCAATATGACCAGGCTTCCCGCACTTGAAACAAACATTTAATCCCAGCCTGCACTCGCCAGTATGCTCTCTCCCATACTTACCGCACCTCTTCGTCCCCGAGCCTGCTGCAACCACCCGTCGATCATCAACCCTTGCCTTCTTGCTATTTGGGGTGAAACCACCACGCCCAAACCGTTTCCTGCCCCAGCTTTTGCCACCACCACCCATCTTTTTCACTTCAGCCACCGCAGACTCCTCCCTTTCATCATACAGTCTACCCGCCAGGTCCACCACCGACTGAAAGGTACCCGACCGGGTAGCAATCAGATGCCTGCGGATGTCAGCCAACAATCCTTGGATATACTTCTTGATCTTTCTTGACACTGGCATCACCTGATCCGGCACCAGTCTCGCTATCTCATTAAACTTGGTGGTGTATTGCTGGTGTGTCATGGTGCCTGCCTTAAGCTATTGGAACTCCGTCTCTATCTTATCGAGTTCCCAGTAAGGACAGAATTCCTCAATTGCCAGCTTCTTCAAATCTCCCCATCTCATCCTCCAGATGGCCCTGCTGCCCTCGGCTTGGACAATATTATTCCACCAACACAGAGCCGAGTCAACGAAAGAGTGAGTGGCAAACTTTACCTTCTGATCCTCCCTATACTCACTAATCTCTAACACTGCCTCCATCTCTCTCACCCAGCGGTGAGCAGCAGTAACATTGCCATTTCCATCGAACGTTGGGGGCTTGCATCTTTGAAATGCCCCATAGTTACAACCCCATGCAGAGTCCTACACCACTTCTTCCTCCTCCTCCTAACTCGAGACAACCATCTTAGTCTCTGATTGCTCTCTTCCTCCTCCTCCAGTGGTCTTCTTCTTTTCCTTCCTCTCTTTCTTTTCGTCCTCCCTCACAGCCTTAATCATTTCAGTCACCACAGATGGCAGAATCGTCTTCATGACTCGATAAGCCTCCTCCACTACTGCCTCTTTCACCGAGGCCCTCAAGTTCGCACTCTCATCACCACCTTTCTAGTGATGGATCTCGGGCTCTTCACGGGTCCTCTCAGTACTCTTAGCCCTATTCCTTGTAACACGTGGTTTTGCACCATGTCCACCATGTACTCCACCCCTAAAAGCCTTAGACAATCAACCTCCAACCATTCTCTAATCACTATAAGATTCAAACACTAACACGGTCTTTCAAGGTAATAGCTCAGTTTATACCAAGTACAGTAAGTCCCTAATTATAGTGGCCAGTTATGATTAGCCACTTACTTTATTTTTCACACCCCAAGCATTTCCTATCCTGACTACATCAGTATCTAAATCTACTAAGAGCACATAATCAAATAGCACACGCACGTAATAGCAGTTAACTTCGAGAAAAGAAATACCTGATGGTACGTAGCTACTTGGGCTAGCATCCCTTTCCTTTAATCCCATTCTCAGTTTAAGATTAGGTTTTTGAAAATATTTTATCCAATTCACTTAAACTTTAGTTCTGATACCAACTTGTAAGGCCCCGTTCCCGGAACACTTATAGTTGGACAATCATCGCATTATTACATAAAACAATACATATTTCATTAAATAAGTAGCGGAAATACATTAACCACAAACCATTCATCATATTAATAATTACTGTTGTTAAGCAATACAACATTGTTCATAAGTTACAAAAGCATAATTTAATTGCATTACAAAATAACAATAATATTATGCGTGAATAGATGCCAGTCTTGTCCTGCTGACTAGCCTCCCTATGTGCCATCCTTAGCATAATTACCTGTCAACTGAAAATGGATACAAGCCAGCGTTGCTGAGTGAGTTCTAGTTTTATAAGTATTAAAATACCTTGTGTGTTGTATATACGAAAATATACTTCTTAAATACTATATATTCCTTTGTTATGCGAGCACACATCATACGTACTTCCATACAATATTCATTGTTCATTTCGTTCTTCCGTACTTTCATTGATATCATTCATCATCATACGTATACTTTCGTTACATACTTTTCATTATATTTTACTTTCATACACATACTTTTGTTTTGTACTTTTCATCATCTTTACTTTCATACACATAATTTCTTTTCGTACTTTTCATCATCTTTTACTTTCATACGGATCGATGCGTAATACCTCGGACATTGTGCACGAAGCTGATGCTGGGCCTGAGGTCTACAAATAGACCCTGAACATTATGCATAAAGCTGACCCAGTCACCTAGGGCATGCCATCTTTCCCTTTCATCCGGACCAGTGTGCAATGCCCTGAACATTATGCACGAAGCTGATGCTGGGCCTGGGGTCTACAAATAGACCCCGAACATTATACATGAAGCTGACCCAGTCACCTAGGGTATGATACAAGGGTCCCGTCAATCTCAATGATTGACCCTGTAAGCATCCTTCAGGTTTTTTAACCGCACATAGTTGAGCTAACGACAACATGGTCGTGCACCTCCTTTCTCTTTGCTTGCAAGCCATTCTTTTGTTCATTACATTCCACTTTTCATCTTTGTTATCTTTCACTTTATTATGCTATACTTTACGTTCATTCATACATACGTCATACTAAGTAAAGTCATAACATAATACATAACATATTTAATATAATATATATATGTTTTGAAAACCGTTAAAAGATAACACATCATTCACATATGCATATCATAACATACATCACATCATAGTCCTTATTACATCAACATACATACTTTAAACATAGACCATCACATCACATCAGTGTCTATCTCAATCACATACCCTCTTTAAACCCCTTAAAAAATTCTAAGTTCTAAACAGGTGCATGGGACATTTCAGGCGCATGGGCCTAAAATATTTTAAGTAAAAACAGTCTAGGCACTTTGGCACTATGCAGGCGCATGAGACTGCTTAGGTTTTTTTCCACTATGCAGGCGCATGAGCCTCACTTAGGCATTTCAACACTTAGGCGCATGAGCCACTTCGGGCGCATGGGCACTATTTGGGCGCATGGGGTACACTTAGGCTTCTGAGCCTAATACTTAGGCGTATAAACTACTATTCAGGCACATGAGCTTACACTTAGCATTCCTATTGCAATATTTAGGCACATGAGGTACTGTTTAGGTGCATGAGCTAGTACTTAGCATATTTTGACAAATTTTCTAGACACATGGGCCCTGTTTGGGCACATGAACCCCACTTGAGATTTTCTAAGGCAAATTCTTAGGCGCATGGGCCCTATTTGGCGCATGACCACCTATTTAACATGTTTCTAAGTTATTTTTAATCCAATCATCATGCTACTATGTTCTTGACTTATATCTAGCTTTCTAAGCTTCAACATCACATATAAAATCATAAAACACAAGAACACATACAATCATACATTCGGGTACAAACATAGCAGTTATTAAACATTTTTAAAACATGCATTTTCAGCCCCAAAAGTTTATAAAAACATTTAAAACCGGGGGTCTAGAACTCACCTTGACTGCTTCCAATTACAATTCCTTCAAATTCGAACTTTCAAAGAGTTCTAACACTTAAACATGTCGAAAACATTCAACCGACACATATACACACATAAGAACACATAGAACTTGGTCACAAGGCTAAAATCTCGGTTAAAACCTTGTAAAAATACAAGAAAACTAACCTCTTAGCAAATTCTTCTTCTCCTTCTCTTTAAAATCTGATGAACTCTACTTTCTCTCTCTAAAATTGTCGAAGCAGTTGGTGTGCAGAAGTTGTGGGTGGCCATGTCACCTTTAAACATAATAATAATAATATTTTGTCCTTTTTGCACTTTAGCCCCTCCACTTATGCTTCTTTTTCATTCTTTTAAGATACTTTCCATTTTCTTTTCTTACTAGTTTTCTTTCTTTTATTTTGTCAAAATTTCTGGGTGTTACAGGTATGCAATTTCCATCACACTCTTTATATGTCTCTGTTATCTAATCTTTCAACACTCTATATATCCTCATTAATTTATGAAATGAAGACCTCATTAACATTTATTTTAAGGTTTAACTTCTTAACAGTTTTACGATTTTTATTGCTTTTTTGTATTTTGTAACTTCATTTACCCCTGAGAGCTCTATTAAATGTTGGAGGCTTTTCTAAGTACATGTTTTTAATTTATGAATTTGGTTATTTAAATAATTGTTCAAGTGTTTGTTATATTATTATCCGTATATGAGGTCTTTTCCTATTGTGAGGCTTATGCTATGCTAAGTTTCAATTTTTGATTTTTTTTATTTTTAGTAGAAAATTTTGACCTCCTTACAGCATAAGGATTGCATTCTCATTACCATTGCTAGTGTAAGCACCTTTTTGATGTTGTTGATTCCTTTGTTCATATTGACCTCCTTGTTGGTAATTCCGTTAGTTGTAATTGTTTCTTTGGTACCCACCTTGATTGTACCTTGTTGTCAACCTTGATATTGGTTGCTTCCTTGATTTGGTACCTGAAAAAGAGTATTCAACTAATTAATAGTATTACTACACTTAAGGTTAAGGTGATCCTAATTCTTGGATGATATGTGTTAGATTTCATGTCATGGATCTTCCTTTCTCCTTGGCCTTGTGCTTGATTTACTAGTTCACTCTTCACCATATTCAAGTAAGACGATGTATGGAAAATGTCATCACACATATCACACACTTCATATTCACTAAATATATGCACCACACCACTTTTTTCAACTTTAAGACTTGTAATTTCTCGTTCTAAAGCTGCAATTCTATCCATGGCCACATGATCCATTACTGTCTTTACACTTGAACCCCTTGATCTTCGACTTGACTGTGCACGTTTCTTAGAATTTACACTCATCCTTTCCATAATGTCCCAATCATCATCCTCATGGTGTAATGTAAATGTTCCTACACTTGTGGAATACATCTCGCGCATCCTCTGTTGACAACCCATCATAGAAAGCTGAAAGCAACACCCACTTAGCTATGCCATGATATGGACAAGTTCTTAGCATTTCCTTAAACCGGTGAAAAGCTTCATGGAATTGTTCACTCAATTGTTGTGTAAAGCTTCGCTAGGTCTTTGAGCATCACTCATCCTTTGTGAAGTGTAATACTTGCAGACGGTAATGATAAGAACCATTATTTAGCCTTGTTTTTAAGTTTAAATTGAAAAAGTACCAGTTTAACCTCAACCGGTGAAAACCCTTAGCCACCAATGGTGCTACATGATGCTTCAAACTCTTATATGTGTAGATATGGTTCTTCAATTCCAGACCATGAAAGTTAAGAAGAATTCCCAAACATTATGGTAGAACTTCAAATGTCTTCATCATTGTGTTGGTGGAACTATAGGAGATGAGTTGATGGCAAAGGTGTGCCGAAAGTGACTATCTTCACCATGTATGGGTATGTTGTGTTGACCCCCGGATTGGCTGGTATACCATTAAATGGTTGACTCCCTATTTGTTAAGAATGGGTGGTTGGGCATAACCACCTTGATCTTGGTTCGGTTGATGATTTTGATAAATCGGTTGATTCCTATAATCCTTATAATCATGTTGGTTTGGTCCTTCCATGTTAACTTTATCTTTAATATATTCCTCCTCCACATAATTAGTGTGATGGATTCCTTCAACTTAAAACTATTCCTCATTACATGGATGACTTCCTTCCCTGTTATGCTGAACACTTGGATTACAAACCTACAAATCTGGCACTGGTTGGAAGTTCACGAGAGGAGATTGTCGAGACTCGATCAATAACAAGTTAATATATCAATATTAGCTACCTTAGTTATGTAAGAGTAAGTAAGGTCGTATCCACAGGGAAATTATGGAAAAGGTTTAATTAATATGACTCGATTAACTAAAAGACTGACTTTAGAATTAAAAAATTAGAACTTTGGATGAATTCAATAATATCAATGTAAAATGCAATAAACTTTGGAATGAATTTACTTACATAACGAGAAACAATCACTTCCGGATTTCCAATTCCGCAAGATCAACAATTTATACGTTTAACCTAGGGTATGTAAGAACTTAACTTCAAGATTTACTTTAAAGTGCTAACCAAAGAACAATCTTTTAAGACTTGTTTGTTCATAAGCTTACCAATTTACCTATATCAATTTGTCTATTGTTCTTAATGAGCTCACGGTGCAAGGAAACTAAAAACTGATAACATGCACACAACTTTATTTACAAGTAAACTTTTTAAACTAATCAAAACATAAAACTTCATTCAATAGTCTAATATTCATTATAAAACCTATATAAAGCATGCCAGTTATCTCATTTGACAAGAATCGTACTCCCTAAAGCTATCAAGAAAACCTAGCCATGCTTCATCTTCATTAAATCTTCATTCTTGCTTCCAATGATGATCGATGATGATATGGAGGATATTAGAAAGCTTCAAGGCACCAAAAATCTCCTAGAATTTACTGGATTTCATGTAGGGGAAGTTGTTGTTTGAATTAGGATTGATTTGGTTCAAATAACTTGAAAATCCCAAAATTTCGGAGTTTGTTCAGTTACCATCGTATCATACTCTGCCCCCGTCATATCATACTCCGCCCTGAGGATTCATACGCCCAGTTTTCTAGAATTTTGATCAAATACGCCTAAAAATATGCTGCCAATACGCCACAAGACGTATGATACGCCCATACCCGGCACATGATACCCCCATACCCGGCACATGATACGCCCGTATTCGGAGTATGATACGCAGACCTACCTTAAAAAATGTCTTTTTGTAACTTTTGATATTTACATCTTCAGTCCCTTTAGTTTCGTGTTTTGCTTCGTTTGCCTCAAAATAAACTCCTTTAACCTTTTAACACCTATGAAACGAATCATAAACAAAGTAAACTAATTCCATAATAACAACGATGTAAAATAACATATTTAGATCAATTAAACATCAAAATATTCACACATGATCAAAGATTAAAACCTATAGTCCCTACGGAACTTGAAATTACAGTCACAGTTCCAATCCAACTATTAGGTAGATGACAACAACAATCGATCTTTAACATCATCATCAAACTTAATTCCAACATATATAAGTTTTGTTAATATTGAAGTAAGATTGCTAATCTGAGCAGCCACTGAGCTTCCATCTTTCATCCTTGTGTTCACCAACTCTCAAATCAAGAACATCTTATTAGCCGCAGACGGTTTCTCGTACATATTCGACAGAGTTGACATCATACCATGAGCCGTGGTTTCCTTCATGATCTTAAAACCAACGTTATTCGTTAAAGCCAATGTAATAACCGCAAGAGCCTTTTTTTTCCTTTGATTCCCAATCAACTTGTTCCATTTTCTCATATTTTTCTCATAGTACCACATGAAAGTCTTTTTGACATAATAATAATTCTACTAGCATTTTCCACCAACTGAAATCAGAACCATTAAATTTCTTGATAACAACCTTCCCATCTTTAGCCATCTCAAATAGCAGACAAGAAACAAATCGCAACACTGAATAGACACAACAATGGCATGGCCCTGAACTTGAAGATTGTTCTATTGAACACTATCATTTACCCGTTTTCTCCTATAAATAACCATTGTAGATAGATATAAACCCAGATGCTGAATTCACCAAAAAGAGCAGTTTCCCAAACTTCCCTGTTGATAACAAATAGTCAAAGTAGAAACTTGAAAAAAAATCAAAACCCTAACCTTTACCGGACGAATCCAAGAGTTTTTAGCCGAACCTTGATCAACGTCTTTAAAGAGTTTAGCTTGGTACTAACTTTCGCTCGATCTTCTAGATTACTTGCAACATTAGAAATCAACAAAAGAAAAAATTAATTTTTTTCTTAGATTGAAGTAATCACCCAAAAAATAATAGCAACTCCACCTTTTTTTCTTCTTCTTTGGTTTATCACAAACTTCAAGAAAAACAAATGTTACCTTCTTCTTGTTTTTGTTTACCAGCGTAACTCCCAACAAGAAAAGAAACAACTTTTCTTTCTTTCTTATTCGTTTGACAACTCCAACCACAACAAGACTAAAAAAGGTTTATCTCAAGAGATAATTATTTTCCTTTTTAATCTTAATCTCAAATGAAAGAAACGATGACAACAATTTTCAAGGAAAAAAATTAAACCTTCTTATGAATTGTTTTCCGTGCAACCGTATGTTCAACAACCAGAGCTCTAGTACCATTTGTTAGGTTTCAAGTGACGCAGTGGAACCAACACAAGAGCACAAACAAATATCACACAAAAAAAATAAATAATACAAGGATTTAACATGGTTCAGTCGGTGTGACCTAAGTCCACGAGCTGCAACTAGGGTTTTCTTTATTTGCTCTAATAAAAATTGCAAATACATAACAAAGTATATATAAAGACTAATTAGGGTTTGAAACTTAAAGAACAAGAAAACTTAATATGAACCCAAGCCCAAACCTTCACCAACCCAACACGTTTATTACTCTAAAAATTTAAACTTCACAAATTACTTTATTCGCATTGCTACATATTCACACAAATCTACGCCTCTGTTTGTTATAAATCTTATAACTATTTTCATTGAAGGTTTTTGAGATACACACAGATGGATAAATAACATATCACCTTCATTAACCAACTGGATTTAGGCAAATATGATTATACCATGAAGTTGAGGGTCATTCGTCTATGGAAACTGAGCGACAAAAAAAACTTGAAATCTATTCTATTGAGATGATACTAACGAATGAGCATATAATGGAAACAAACTTAATATATTTATACCATTACAATGTTTCATAAACACTATACTAACTATTTATGTTCTATTTACAGTGTACTATGTGATAAGAGGTTTCCAGTGAAGTGGAGAGCAAGATGGTGCAAGTGGAGAGTAGCATCAGGGATTCTATCTGATAAGAGGTTTCCAGCAAAACTAAAGGGAACACTATACAGAGTATTAGTTCGTCCAGCTATGTTATACGGAACATACTGCTGGGCAATAAAGAAATCACACGAGAAACAAATAGAGGTAGCAGAAATGAGAATGCTGAGGTGGATGTGTGGACACACAAGACTGGATTGGATAAGAAACGAAGTGTTTCGATAGAAGTTAGAGGTGGCTTGTATCGTAGATAAAATACGAGAGGGAAGATTAAGATGGTTTAGGCATGTGAAGAGGAGACCTATGTCAACACCCGTTAGAGCAGTAGAGAACATCTTCTTAGAGGGTAGGAGGTGTAGAGGAAGACCTAGGTTGACTTGGGACGAGTTAATTAAGTGAGATATGGTACATTTTCACCTCTCTGAGCACATGATCAAGGATAGGAGCGAGTGGAGGCGTAGGATTAAAATTAAGGACTTTTAATAGGATCTATAGGTAGGAAGGGTTAATGTAGACTTAGTGCGGAGCCTAAGGTGTACGCAGTCCACAACTGCCCTCTATAGGTGAAACGCGTCGCTTCTCTGATGTTTTCAATATCTTTTTCTTAATCTGTTGGTGATTTTAACTGTATGTTGTGTGTTGTGTGTCGTATGATATATTATTTGTTGTCTTGCTATCGTTATTGCTTTTGTTTATCGAGTCGGGGGTCTCTTTGGAAGCGGTCTCTCTACCTACCTAGATAGAGGAAAGACTTGCCACTACCTACCCCCCAGACCCTGCTCTGAATGGGATATACTGGGTTTGTTTGTTTGTTTGTTTGTTTGTTTGTTTGTTTGTTTACAGTGTACTAAAATACACACAACGTCATGCAAATCCTTAGTTTGAGAGTTTCACTCACTGCTGCGAGAGGAAAAAAATAATTTCTATATTCGTAAGCCTAACCTTACTATTTATGGATCATTTTGGTTAGACATGGACTAAAATTACAAATATTAGATAAGGATGGACAAATTAAAAACCAAACATTAAGTGTTGTATACAAAGAAGTTTATGGTTATTTGTGAATAATAGTAATTATTTTTAACGTATATTATTGTTTATAACTTAAATATGTTTTTTATATATAATAATTTATTTGATGTCTTATTTATAACATATATTACATTATACGTATATTATATCTACAATATAGTTTTTTTATTTCGACACATGTATCACACGGGTATCTAACCTAGTGTATAATAAATATGTATAGTAAAAAGAATTTAACAAGGTATATCATTTAGAGCACTCACATCCTATTTCTTAAAAATATGTGACTGGAATCCTTAAAATATGTGGAATGGTTTTGAGTTGTTGCGAGTAAAGGAGATAGAAAATATCATTGTTCATCTCTAAATTTGAGGATTTGTTGTTCAAAACTTATAAATTTTTTAATATTTTTAAAATGGTTATGAGTGGAGAAGAGAGAAAAAAAGTAATGATTAATGTATAAATATATTATTTAATTAAAAGAAGAGAGAAAAAATATTATTTAATTAAAAGTTTCTTTAATACCTTTAACATAAACATTACATTTTCTACTCAAACTTTTTGCAATTTTATTAGAAAAATTATATATTATAATTACCATATTATTAAAAGAAAAGGTCAATGAATAGTGTTTTGTCACTGTTGATGCCTCGCGTATCACTATTACATGCGTTAGGATGCATGTACTTTAGTTTCCTGTGGAGACACATGTGTATACGTGGCATGCACGGCTTAGTACGTGTTGAGATTCAAAGAAGAGAGAGAAAGAAAGAAAGTGCCTAAGAGGAGAAAGAGGGTGACCTGCGACACCTTCTCATTGGAAGGTCACACGAATCAATACTGTCTCCTCTTTCCTTGCCCTTCATGTTTGCTTTTGCTCAGCCTCTTGGCGCCATCGTGTAGATGCTGAAGAAGTTGACGATCGTTGGGGAAGATAGCGATTTGGGTGAGTGTATATTCAACGAAGGATTTGAGGAGTCCGTCAACGTGGTGTACAAATGTCTGCGGTGGTAGATAATAAGTTTAGAGATTATTTTAGTACCTATTTCAATCTTGATTCACTCAACGTTTACAGGATCGAATATCGTTTTTCAGCAACAGTCTCATAGTTGGAGATAACATACTTACTAGATCAAATAGGGAATCAGGCAAAGAAACAAAGAACAAAGATAAGAACACTCTATACACAAAGATTGGTTTTCAGAGATGATATATATTGCTCTTAAGTGTTTTACAATTGTTACAAGGCTTAGCCCTAAGACTGATACAATGATATATTTTATACTACGTCCGAGAGCTGGCCATACTTTGAAGGTTAACTCGACACTAATATAGACAACAAGATCAATGAAAAGTCAAGGTGGATTGTCTTTTGACATGTGACTATGATATGGCATAACTCATATCTTATTGTATTACAATAGGATAAAAGTTCAAAGTAGAAAGTTATAGATATATACACCATACTGAACAGTTGACAAAAGTAAAAAGATAATCACTAACTTATATAAGTTGGTGAGTATTCAGAGCTGACATCGGAAATGTCTTCTACTTTTGTCAAAGGTGTGCTAGAGAAGCATGCCTTCTCTGTCTTTGGAAGAGTTCAGTCTTCATCCTTCGAAAAACTTCACTTTTGGCTTCGGAAGATTTCTATCCTTGGCTTTGGAAGATTTGACACTTAGTTATTTTTCTTTGTGTATGGCCAAATCTTCTCAAGTAACTTCCTTGTCCTTTATTGTATGCTGAGAGATCTTTGGTTAGCCTCAGCCTTTAAGATAAACTATTACAAATTCCCCCTAGGCTGATGCTACCAAAACTTGAAGATTACTATGATTCTTTATCCTTCATTTGTTTACAGCCATCATCAAAATCAAAGCCATTGATCTTTTCATTAGATGGTCTGGATTCTTCAGTCTTTTATAGTGTCTCCTTATGTCCAAGAGATATGCTCATGTTGGGTTTTGTTACATGTTTATCAAAGCAAGTTTAACCATTTAAACTTCAAAAATGCAGCGGATATAAGTGGTTAAAAGGTGTTAAACAATCTGAAAATTATGAACCATTTTAACCCAAAACAAAACCCAAGAACAAAGAATCAAATGTATGTGAAATAGAATGCTATCAAAACGAAAAGAACAACCATAGGGTGTTCTTGAAACTACCTTTCCAGAATAAGATGATATAGTATGGATGAGAAGAAGAAGATGATGCTTCTTGAATGTATAGCCTCCAAAATAGAAGTCCTCAAGCTTGTATACCCACAAGCCTTAACAAACACCTAACTTGTTAGGTAGAAGAAAACCAAAAACTCAAAACTTTCTTCTTGCAAATCCGAAAATAGCCCAGCCAAAACCGAAAATGCAGCCAACAAAATCGAATTTTTCAGCAAGAAGAGAGAAAGGAAGAGTTCTTTGCATATGTGTGAGAGAGAGTGTGTTCAAGGGAAGAGTGCAAGAATGGTTAAAGTCTTGTATAAAACCAAGACATGGATGTTTCCCATGCCCAAAAGGGGCGGCCAAATGGGTGTTTGAAATGGGTTCCCCCCGTTTCAATTTTTTATAAAAAATACTTACACTCTTAACCCATAATTTTATAAAATTAAAACCTGTTTTAATTTTATAACATTAACACACTTTCATTTGTTATTATTTAACTCACTTAAATAATAAAACAAATAATTTCTCATGAACAAATTATCCATATAATGTTGTTCTATTACAAAAGCAACGTTTTAGAAAACCTATTTTCTAAATTGGTGTCAATATTTATTTGTATAATCTCATCAAAAAATAAATATTTATTGGTGTTTGTTTAGCTTGTTATTGGGTAATGGATCATAACGTGCTAACCAAATCAATCTTGTATGTGTCTTGGGCATATAAGATCTAATAGCTCAGGCAAGTCAAGTATGTTCTGCCAGAAGTATACTTGTGGACCTCCTTGATCTATTATGACATACCATCTGTCTGGGTTTGGAGAGTAAACCTAATACATGATGGGTCTTTCATCAGCTAGAGGCTCTACTTGTAAGGGTGTTGGTTGAGCAGTCTCTTTTAGTTCACCCTCAGGATTGTTTGGACTCATCCTGATATGCAGAGGTTATGCCTTAGACTTCTTCTTATTCTTTGACTTTAAATCTCTTCTAATGTCCATCATTTTTCTCTTTCTATACTTCAACTGAGAAGGTTGGTCTTGATCTCCTTGTCTTCTTTTTTCCTTCTCAGTTTGGTCTTTCCCATTCACATGTTTAGAAGAAGGTTAAGGACCCTGTTGTGGATTAAAAGATGAAGCTGGCTATGGATCAATACTAGGTCTTGCTTGTGTTGTCTGATTTGATTCAACCTTGACCTCAGCTTCAGGTGCAACTTGGCTTGGTGGAAAATGCAAGTCCTGAAGCTCATCACTCTTGATCATTTGCCTGATCACCCTGATGTGCTCATCCATTGTGGAAAGAGACATGGGACCAAACCTCCTTTCTGAGAACCCATAAAGCTTCAAAAAGCTCACCATCCTTTGTATATCTTCAGATTTCTTCTTGTTTTCTTTGATGGTGGCCCTTGATTTTGTAACCTCCTCCCTTATCTTTCTCTTAGCAGCTGTTCTTCTTTTGATAGCTTCTTTTTTCAGCTGCTTAAGATACTCAAACTCTATATAGTCATAAGATAGAGGGAGTAAAGCTTTTGCCTGGTAGAGAGCTGTGGCACTTAAGTAGTTGATCATCATTTATCTGTCTTGTTCCTTTCACACTTGAGTTTCTTCCTCTACAACCATAAACTTTTTACCTCAGGCCTTTCTTGAACTGGGGAGAGGACAGGGGCTTTATATAATTTTCTTCTTTTTCTTTCTTCTTTGGTCTTGAGAAGCAAAGTGGTAACCTCATCCTCCTTCCTCGCTCTTGACATCTGTGTGTTTGCCAGATCATTTAAAAGAGAGATTAGATCATCTATATTGTAGTTCCTAGTTCCCAAGTAGTTCAATCTATGGTTGCTCTTAACTCATCTTTCTGAGTGTTTGGCCTATGGGCAGCCTTGATTGCAGCCTGCATGAAACTAGGAGTCTCTCTAGTCTTTCTTCCCTTGCCTTCCTCTTCCTCTCCCTCTTTTCCTCCTCAATCTCCTCAGAAGTTAAAACTTCCTTTAATTTGTCAATCACTTGCCTTTGCGCCTCAGGGAGGAGAGCGCTTTGGCCTTCATTAACTTGTTCAATACTTGAGCTCTGGCCAGAGAGACGCTATGAGATACCTTCACCAACTGGTGTCTCACTAAAGGTAATCGGGGTAATTGGTACTGAAGGAGCAGAAGTCTGAAGGTTCATAGGGTCCACAACTGGGCCTTCACTTGAGGTTTCCTCTTCAAAGCTAGTCTTAGCATCCAATTCAGTATCTAGTTGACCAACTATTTTTCCTGCTATCCTTTGTCTATATGAGCTTGTTCTTCTTTTAAACTCCACAGACACGTTCATCTTAATCCTCTCCGCTAACCTGTGAGCCTATCTGTTTTTGGTTGGGTTGACAAGCTACATGCTAACTAGAGGAAAGCTTTCATAGAATCCTAGGTTGTAGATGTTGAAAATCTCTTGTTGACCTAGGATTCTAGAAAGCACCAAGGCCCTTCTATCAGTGTCATAACTCCATCCTACTATTGGATTGTCAGTAGGGTTGGATGGAAGTGACATAGCCCCTGGTACAACACCATCCTCAAATAAACTTTGAAATATGACATCCACATTGATGTGGGCCTGAGAAGGTTGTTGAGTCTAGACAATTACAAGTGAGGCTGGTGAATCCTCAATGTCTAAAGCTGGATTAATCCGTGTTCTTGAGTTCTTTATTTGTTGGTTTTTTGTCTCTTAGTCTAGTTCCCTATTTGATATAGTAAGTGTGTCTTTTCCAACTGTGAGACTTTTGTTGAACAAACCATAACGGTCCTGCAATGTTGCCTTAAGAGGTCTAGGATGATCTATGTATTAATTTCAACAATCGTTTTGGACGGACGGTGAACCAGGGGAAACGGCGGTTCGGTCATAACCATTTGAGCCGTTTTCCGGTTGAATTCCGGTTAACCGGCCGGTTCTGAGCGGCTAACGTTTGGACCGCAAACCGATGCCGCTGGTCGGACCTGGCTAGCATGGTGCAAGATGAGAACTATGGTGTCTTTATGATCTTGGCGTGGATGTTGTCCTGCAGTCAAAGACATCACTAATATACAAAGATATTAATATTATGACAGGGAAGAAATGGACAAGAAGAGCAAGATTGTTAAGAAAAGAGTTGAAGAAGAAGAAATGGACAAGAGTAAGATTGTTAATGGTGTTAGCTTTATTAAATTTGAAATTCTTAAGCAATTTAGTAGAAGGCTATCAATGTATTTGTTGGCTTGATAAAGATGTCACCGCTTAATACTTACTTTTTTATGTTATTGTATATTTTATTTTTGATTAATGCTTATATATAATATTTTTACTATTATTCTTGTTTTCACTTTTGGTATTAATAGCCAATATTTTATAAATATTAATACGTTTTAGTTGTTAAACATATATATAAATATAAAAAAAATTAATTTTAGTTTTTTATCCGGTCTACCTGGTGAACCAATAAGAAGACCGATTTAATCTCCGGTCCAGTTTTAAAAATATTGATTTTCAATTTGAAGACATGCATAACATGAAAGGCTTATTTAATTATTTTCAATCAGTACACTATAACAACCCTCCACTAACAACTATTTTCACATGCTCATACCTGGACTACATTTTCATGACTATATTAAAAATATGACATGCTGAAGATGAGCGATATCTAGAACAAAAACATGACAAAAAGATAGCAGATGCACTTATGCAGATAGGCAAAACTTTGTTGCATCTACATTGTAAGAAAAAAAAAAAGAGAACTTTTTTTTGAAAGAAAAACAGAGTCCTAGTAAGAAAAATATTTTTTGCCAACCCTCAGTCAAAGGTTATGGTTTCTCATTTCTGTCACTACTATCACCAGCAAGGTTGGCATGGCAATGCACTACCCAACAGATCATTTATAAACACAGATTGTTAGGACTATTCCCCAGATATGAACAAGTTAACCCCAAACAGAACAATAATCATCTTCTCAAACAAATAACAAGCGCTTCAGCTTCTAAAAATCAATATGTACATAGTAAAATCTAACGTTTCTAAGGCCAAACTTGACCCAGCACATCCTTCTTCTTATATTGTCGATCCCACGACCAAGGAACATCTGCATCATCAGCAACAAATACAATGTTAACAAAAGTGAGTTAATTAATGGGTCAGAATATTTTCAACAAGTAATTTGTCTGTTGAAAATGGATATCATGTCAATAATATCTAAAGTTATTAAAAAAATTGATTTAAGGGTTTTATGCATTACAAAACATAAACCTTAAGTTTCTTTGTTATCTAGATATTTGTATTTTAATAGAATTCTAAAGTATTCATAAGTAAGAACACATAACCTTCTGAAGAATAACGCGATGGAGGGAGTTCATACGGCACAGGCAAAGTAATCACATCTGGCAGATGCATTTTCTTGCTATGTGGTGAAGCCAGAGTTACAAGTTTTGTTCTTTTTGCTTCATGAGCTTTAAAAAGTGATGTGCAATGATTATGCTGAAAAAAACATTCCAGTTATATAACAGTCATGATAAAAAGAAATTAGTCTCTTAAAATGGAGAAACATAGAAGACCGAAATAAACATATTATTTGCGGAACTTATTGTGTATTATTTATGTACATTATATAATCATTTTGATGTAGTTATCTTTTGTATCTATTTCCAAAATATAAGAAATGTAGTTAGGAAAATTGTTAGCTTGTATTATATATATTTGATCAATTGAATGAGATCATTCATCGGGAAAATAATGCCTATTACCTCTGATGTGCTGCCATTTTCGGTACAAGAAAATGCATGAGCATGGTTGATTGAAGATGGTAGAAAAAGCACCCCAAGCTGCAAGCAAGTATAATGGTAAAATCAATATATAAGAATATGGCCTATATTACAGCCTTCATAGAAAATTCATACTGAAATCATAGAACGTGTTAAATACCAAAAATGCTGTTTTTATGCACCAAAATGTACTAAACTTGATATGGGTTGTGATTGCATGTGTCGAACTAAAATTTTTAAACCGAACTTGAAAATATATGGATGACCTGAAACCAGATAATTGCTCATGTGGCACCAGTAAATGTACCCAACTTTGATTATGTATCTCCCACGTGGATGATCACCACTCTCCATTTTATTTCCCATAGGTACCCCTTTTCCTCTAGCCCCTAAAATATTCAGATGTATCTTCTATGTTCATGATTACTGCCCGGAGCAAAATAAACTAGACTCACATGCTATCAAATGTGTGTTCCTCAGGTATCCGTGTGTTCCAAAAGGCTATAAATGTTACAACCGAACTCTATGTTAATATTTTACGTGAGCCGATATTGCCTGTAAGGATTCGAGTCACTTAGTTGTCAAACCACCTGAGCTTTAGAGTCGCCAAATCCAATTCTTAATCCTTGTGAATTTCCTAGCACCTCAAAGAAACCCATTCCACTTCCTGAACGCTCTTGACTTTTGAGTCTACTCTGGACTTCACATACTAGGACTGTAGTGCATGCACTAAAGGTTGTTATCCTGACAGTTCAATGGGCACCCGATTCACAAATATGTATGTTAGAAAATGTCAAAGACAGACAATGACTATAACTCGCAAGACCTTATCTATGCATCATGTTTCTGGTTAATCTCCTATTTCATGGCCTGAGGTGCACCTACAGTCTTATACTAATCCTAATCATTAAGCTAATTCAAAGCCCAAACCAAACACACATACTGGGACACGTAAATCATATCTGCGATCCACCTATGCTCCCTTCCTAGATATTCCATTTGCCTTCCTAACAGGCTCAAAAAATTGTACTATATATCTCATTCTGAATTACCCTACCCTTGGTTTAAAAAAGCACGAGGCGCTCCGAAGCGCTTAGTACCAAAATTCGAGGCGCCACGCCTCAAGCGCGAAGCGAGGGCTTCACGTATGCGAGGCGATATAACTAAAAATAATAATAATAAATTATTATGCATCACACATTTCACTTCATAATCATAAACACAAAACATACTTAGAATTTAAAGTTTAAAGCATAATTAAACATCTTTAAACCATAAATAAGTGTCTCAAATCAATCATTTATCGACAACCCAAGCCTCATCTCCCTCAAGATCAAAGGGCTGGAGTAAGAATCAAAGGGCTGGAGTAAGAACCGAAGGACTGGATTAAGAATCTGAAGTGAATGGCGATGGGCCTGGACTCCTGGAGTAACCACTGAAGTCTGAACACCGATTGATGATTTAGGGTTTTAATCTAAAGGATTTTGTTTAGATGATATAGAGTTGTGGGTTGGGCCTGCGATTGATTAAAGTAGAGAGATGGGCCAGAAGTTGATCTTGATAAAAAGCCCAACATTTAACTAAACTTGACCAGGCCTGATATTGACCAAACATACATGAAGCACCGCTTCACATCGCCTCACGCCTTCTTACTGAAGCGGCGCTTCAGAGCGCTTCATGTACATCCAGCGCCTCGGTGAAATAAAGCGCTACGCCAAACGCCTCTAGCGCCTCGCGCTTTAAGCAGCGCCTCAGAGCGCTTTTTTAAACTAAGAGCCTACCTACTCTGATCAATCACCTGATTCGATTGCTTACATGAAACTATTGATACACATACTGTTCCATAGACTATGACCGGTTCAGTTACTGGATGACTAGTAGCAATGCATGTAGAGATTAATGCCCTATAAAACGTCATACTTGGGACTTTGCAATTTCCTCCTGGGAGGCGCAATGTTGGTTATAGATTGGTATTAACTCAGGCAGCTCATGTGCATCAGTTATGGATAGACTATGACCGGTTCAGTTACTGGATGACTAGTAGCAATGCATGTAGAGATTAACACCCTATAAAACGTCATACTTGGGACTTTGCACTTTCCTCCTGGGAAGCGCAATGTTGGTTATAGATTGGTATTAACTCAGGCAGCTCATTGCATCAGTTATGGT
>BJCO01638792.1:5000-10734 GCA_018326465.1 Flaveria floridana | reverse complement strand
GACTGAGTTTAAGAATCAAGTTCTTGACTCATTCTGTAACTCAAAAGGGATTACCAGACAATACAGTGCTTCTAGAACTCCTCAACAAAATGGTGTTGCTGAGAGGAGGAAAAGGACACTTATTGAGGCTGCAAGAACCATGTTAGTTGATTCAAAGCTACGTGTAACTTTCTGGTTAGAGGCAGTCAACACTGCATGTTATGTGCAGAACAGGGTTCTCATTGTTAAGCCCTATGGAAAAACCCTTTACGCGCTATAGAACAAGTGGCCACCATTCATTGGCTTTCTAAGGTCCTTTGGTAGTAGGTATACCATACTTAACATAAAAAACAATTTAGCAAAATTTCCTGAAAAATCAGATGATGCTATCTTTTTTGGATACTCTTCAAGCTCTAAAGCTTATAGAGTATACAACATTAAAAATCAACAATTTGAGGAATCATCTAATATTGTTGTAAATGAGCACACTCCTTGTGTTAAGGGGAATGACCCTGACCATATCTTTGACTTAGAATTGTTTCCTATCTATTCTAAATGATCAACTGTTTGAGTTACCCAGACCTATTCCAATTTCTCCAAGAATACATGAAGAGCAAGCTCCCACTACTACAACTCCTAAAAGCTTAAGTATCACAAGCTTCAATAAGTTGTCAGTCAGTTGAGCCTCAAAACTCTTCTACTGACAACTTCAACTCTCAACACCAAGCTAATGAAGATAGTAATCTGGAGGAACAGACAACTGTTAATACTGCTTCACAACAAAACACCATTGATGTTATCACCCATTCATTCAATCAGTCCTCATTGAATGAGTGTGAGACATAAGCTGGAATCAGCTTTCACAATCCTGAGCAAAATTTTTCAAACCTGGGTCTACCTATGCAACTAGATGTAATTACAAGACTCAAGATTCACAACACTTATCCAGCTAAGAATATTATTGGGAACGTCTCAGAAGGTGTGAGAACTAGAAGACAAACTCATAACGAGAATGTCTGCTTGTACTCATGCTTTCTCTCCCAATTGGAACCCAAGAAGGGGGAAGAAGCTCTCAAGGACAACAGTTTGGTTGAAGTAATATAAGAAGAGTTGCTTCAATTCAAGAGGCAAAAAGTATGGAACCTATGTCCATTGCCACCTGGTCAAGTCCATATTGGCACTAAGTGGGTGTTCAGGAATAAAAGAGATGATAGAAGTTTGATCATCAAAAACAAGGCTAGGCTTGCAGTTCTAGGATACACACAAGAGGAAGGGATAGATTACATTGATGTCTTTGCACCTGTTGCAAGACTTGAGGCTGTGAGAATCTTACTTGCTTTTACTGCATCTAATAACTTCACAGCCCATCAACTTGATTTCAAATGTGCATTCCTGTATGGAGATATCGACATAGAAGTCTATGTGCGTCAGCCACCTGGATTTGAAGACCCACAACACCCCAACTATGTGTGCAAACGGGATAAAGCTCTTTATGGGCTACACCAAGCACCTAAGCTGTGGCATGAGACACTGTCTCAGTTTCTTCTGAAGAATGGCTACACCAGAGGCACCATAGACAAGACATTGTTCATAAAGAAATCTCGGAAAGATATGCTGCTTGTTCAAGTCTATGTTGATAACATTATATTTGGTTCATTAAACAACCGAATGTGTAAGGACTTTGAAAGCATTATAAGGAAGAAATTTGAAATGAGTTCCATGGGAAAGATGGATTTCTTCCTTGTATTCAAGTGAAACAGATGGAAGAAGGGTTCTTTATCAATCAGTCTAAATATGTCAATGACATTTTAGAAAGATTTGAAATGAAGATTGTAAGCTAGCCAAGACACCTATACAAAGAAATCACAATCTTTGTCCTGATTCCGAGGGGGAGGATACTGATCAGCATCAGTACAGGGCAATTATTAGATCTCTAATGTATCTCACTACAAGAAGACCTAAAATCATGTTTGCAACCTGCATCTGTGCATGATATCAGGCTGCTCCTAAGGTGTCTCACTTAATTGCTGTCAATAGAATTCTTAGATACCTTAAAGGAGCTCCCAAACTGGGCCTTTTGTATCCTATGAACAAGAATTTCAACCTTTACGGTTATACTGACAGTGATTATGGTGGCTGCAATATTAACAAGAAATCCACATTAGGTGGATGTCAATTTCTTGGTGGTAGGATTATCTCTTGGCAATGCAAGAAGCCATCATGTGTCTCTGTATGAACTGCTAAAGCTGAATACATTGTTGCTGCTAGCTGCTGTGCTCAACTGTTATGGATTCAGAATCAGATGTTAGACTATGGTTTTAACTTCATTGAAACTCCTATCCACATAGACAACAAAAGTGCTATTTCTATCATAAAAAATCCAGTCAAGCATTCCAAGGCTAAACATATTGACATCAGGTATCATTTTATTCGAGATATAAATGAAAAAAACTTGATCAAACTAGTTAAGGTTGATTCAAATGAACAATATGCTGATTTGTTCACTAAATCCTTTGATGAACAAAGATTTAAGTATTTAATTACGGCTATTAGGATGATCAACATTGACTAGTCATTCTCCTTTGAAAATCTTTTGAAAATATGTCATGCCTAAGTTGTCTATTCACAATCTAAGCCCTGTTACACAAGGTATTTCTCCAATATTTTCTAAGTATAAATTCTTCCGAAAAGAAATTTACCATCGGAAGAGATCCTTATTCATTTTCCAAAGGCAAATTCCTCTGCACAAATATTGTCTTCCAAAGAGTTTTAAGCCTCAGAAGATTATTTGATCACAGATCAAATTTCCTTCCAAAGGATACTAAGCTTTTCTCTTGGAAGAACACTTTATTCTCAGAAGCAAATTTGTCTTCAAGATATAATTTGCTTCAGAAGACAATCCAGAAAGAGAAACACAAGTGTTCTCCCGGAAGCAATTTTACTCTCGGAAGAAAACTATACTGTGTAACGGAAATCTTTGGGCCACACTCTGTAAAAGGTAAGATTTTATTGATGATTGTCGGAATATTTTAAAAGGTCTTTCTTACCTACACTATCAAATCAGAACCCAAAATCTCCTTTCACCTTATCGGTTCAATTTCTCACTACCATCTAAATATTTCCGACCTTCTCTCTTTACTTTTCTTACCACTGTAAAAGCCCTAAAAATTTCCGTTGTCATCTTCACTCGTTCTCGAATTACTACTCTCAAACTCCTTCAAACAGTATCTTTACCAAACAACGGCCTTTAATCCCCAGCATAACCAGGTCACTATCCTTGACTCTTCCATGTATGATGATTTTGCTCCAATCATCCAATTCCCAACCCAATCAGCATATTTTACTGCTCTGACCATTAACCCCACCATTTACTCAAACCATGTGGCCGAATTCTGGGCCAGTGGTCAAAATGACATGCTTAAACGGTTAAAGGGTTATCAGGTCGAGAGTATACGGACATGAGAGTACTGTCAATGAAACAACCATCAAGGATCATCTGAAGCTTCATGATGAAGGCGGACTAATGCGTGTGAAAAGTATATATATTTTGATAATGGTCTTTAGCACAGATTTAGTTTTAATTAGTTATTACTAATACTAAACTACACACATAAAAGGCAAGCGTACCTGTCGTGAGGTAATATAGTGTTGATAAGAACCGAGTATCAATCCGTGGACACACTAAGCCTACTTAACAACCTTAATGACTGACTACCAGATTTGATTTTTGTTTAGGAAAATAATAAGTTTAATTGATGTAAATTAGGGTTTAAAAAAATAGTAATAAAAATAAAGTAAAACAAGGTTGAAACTTTTGGATTTAAAATCAAGGGATAAAGCTTATCATCCTAATTGGATTACACTTATGTAACTGTGATGAATTGATGGTGTGATTAAAGATATTGATTAAAGAAATTGTGTTAATGTTTATAAAGGTGAGTTGGTGCGATATCTCATGTATCCGCTCCGTAGTGACTAGAACCATGTCAGGTTGAGATTTACTGCTTAGGTCAAAGCCCTAGTAATGTAGGTAAATCTTTTATGACCTTTTTGACATATGATTTCTAAAAACATAACTTAATGTTAAGAAGAGAGTTGATCAAGTTCCTTTTAACATACCATTAATTTCAGAAAACCATAACAATTACTGAAGATTTCTCAAACTAATAAAAGGGAACTCGTAAATGATCAGAAAGTTAAGGTGATGTGATTTCTAATAACCATCTCTAGTTAATTAGCCATAGATTTGTTATGAAGACCGGTTTCACGAATAAAAGTTGATCATATGTTTTTCAACCGTGTATGACATTCACAATTACAAATCATAAGTTTATAACTTTCCGTTCAAATGTAGGTGCTACCCATCAAAAGTTTTCCCAAGACCACCATAACATTAACACAATATAAATCACACCATTAGTTCATCACAAATTAAATAAGTTTCATCCAATTAGGATGATAATGAGAGTTTAGCTCATAACAAGCTTGAACATAACAACAAACAACATAGAAGATAGATATGAATTCATCGGTGAAATGAAACAATCAAACCGGTGATCCATAATGGATGATGTTTAGACAATCTCGAGATTCTTCCAAGTGTTGTATGCACCTCCCGAGCCTCCAAATGGTCTATAAAACTTGATTACCAAGAGAGTTCTGCAGAGTAACTCCCCACCAAAAGCTCCTTAAAATGGTGAACTTAAGCCTCTATTTATAGGCTTTCTTGAGTGTTTAAGCACGGGCCCGTGCCTAAATGTCACGGCCCCGTCTTAGTACAATGCTTACGAAAGTTGGTCGGCTCGTACGTGTTTGAGGTGGGGCACGACCCTGTGCTTAAGCATGTATAGAATGATAAATATGTCTTTCTGGAAATATGCAAGTAACAAATATATTATCCAAATGTAATCATTTTAGGCATTTATAGAATGACATCATAGCAAGCAATAGATTTGTTAGCAAAGATTATAATCATATAAAAATCCAAACTTCTCACAAGATGCACTCACACTCGGCTAAATATATGGAGTCATAATTAGTGTTAAGTATAACGAATACGCTCAATTGCTTAGTATGAATACGTGTGAAATCATATGCTTGTAAAGGGATCAAATATCCACCTACTTAGATATTTACTTGCATAAATCGCTAGGTCTTTGATGGGTTGTAACTTGGCTCGGGCTCAAGTATGGAATATTTGAAAAAAGTGGCTAAATGCTAAAGACAACGGTCTTGGCTTATTTTTCTAATATAAACTACAAGGAAATCAGTAAAAGGTTCCCTATACAATACTTCAAGGTAAAAGAGATTTGCTAACTTGAGGACTCGTTTAAGGTCAGATTGTCAAGACCGTATTTTGCTTTCAAAAACCTTACTTCATCCTTCACCAGAAGATACACAAAACTCTCCTTTCGTAAGAATCGTTAGGCTTGAAGCCTAATAGCACCCAATCGGGTCGGTTCTGTGTATTCGTATTGAGACTCGGTTTGGTTCTTTTTTCATTTTCCATTGTGGGACTAATTTCCACAGTTCGGGCATCTTTTGTATCTTTTTGGTCGTCTTTTTGTAGCGCTTTTTGAAATTCCACAAAATGACGAAACTTATTCCTTTTTTTCGCAATTTCTTTCTTGCGTCGTACATGAGGTTGAAAATTTGTTCGCGGATTTTCGGGGGAAGTCTCGGTTTTAAATGATGAAGGCAACAAAGCAAATTAAAATTAAAAGAATGCATTCCAGTTCTTTTAGGTCTGCCGGTA
>BJCO01638780.1:0-12417 GCA_018326465.1 Flaveria floridana | reverse complement strand
TCAGCTGTTGTGACAAACTCTGAAGGCTTCAGTACTTGACTTCAGACTTGAACTTCAGTTGTTGTCATCAACTGATGTCTTCAGTTGTTGTCTTCAGTCTTGTACTTCAGCTGATGTCTTCAGACTTTGTACTTCAGCTGATGTCTTCAGACTTTGTACTTCAGCTGATAAAGTCTTCAGTCTTTGTACTTCAGCTGATGGTCTTCAGTCTTTGTACTTCAGCTGATGGTCTTCAGTCTTTGTCATCATCAGCTGTTGAAGTCTTCAGCTGTTGAAGTCTTCAGCAGTTGTTGTGATGTCTGTGGGACTTAAATGTTTTTCTGATCTGGCTCATTGGTTCTTTTGGTCCAACACTATTTGAGAATATACTTTTGCATTACAGTTCTTATTGTGTTTATTGGCTAGAATCATCATTTCTTATCTTTAAGCCTTGTTTGTTTGATTCTTCTTTGATTAAAATGGTTTTATATTGAAACTCATTCATAAATTAGTGTTTGGATTGTTATTTCAGTGGGATTTGATTGTCATTTATCATCATTAGCACTGTTGTCGATCATCAATGGACCAACAAATTTATACTTAGAAATTTCAGAGAAAACCTTTTGTAATAGGGCTTAGATTGTAAATAGACAACTTAGACGTAACATATTTTTAAAAGAATTTCAAAAGAGATTTACTGGTCAATGTTGATCATCTCAATAGCCGTAATTAAATACTTAAATCCTTGTTCATCAAAAGCTTTGGTGAACGAATCAGCATACTGTTCATTTGAATCAACTTTGACTACTTTGATCAAGTTTTTCTCATTTATATCTCGAATGAAATGATACCTAATGTTAATATGCTTTGTCTTGGAATGCTTTACTAGGTTTTCTGTGATAGAAATAGCACTCTATTATCTATGTGGATAGAAGTCTCCATAAAGTTAAAACCATAGTCTATCATCTGATCTGAATCCATAGCAGTTGAACAGAGCAGGTAGCAGCAATAATGTATTCAGCTTCAGCAGTTGATGTAGAGACACATGATTGCTTCTTGCATTGCCAAGAGATGATCCTTCCACTAAGAAATTGACATCCTCCTGATGTGAATTTCTTGTTGATGTTGCAGCCACCATAATCACTATCAGTGTAGCCATAAATATTGAAATCCTTGTACTTAGGATACCAAAGGCCAAGTTTGGAAGCTCCTTTAAGATATCTAAGAATTCTTTTGACAGAAATTAGGTGAGACACCTTAGGAGCAGCCTGATATCTTGCATAGATACAAGTTGCAAACATTATATCAGGTCTGCTTACAGTGAGATACATTAGAGATCTAGTAATTGCCCTGTACTGATGCTGATCAGTGTCCTTCCCCTCGAAATTAGGACAAAGATTGTGATTTCTTTGTATGGGTGTCTTGGCTGGCTTATAATCTTTCATATTGAATCTTTCTAAGATATCCTTGACATACTTATATTGATTGATGAAGAACACTCCTTTCATATATTTCACTTGAATTCCTAGGAAGAAATCCATCTTGCCCATGGAACTCATTTCAAACTTCTTCCTCTGATGCTTTCAAAGTCTTTGCACATTTGGTCATTGGATGAACCAAATATAATATCATCAACATAGACTTGTACAAGCAGCATATCCTTCCCATACTTCCTTATGAACAATGTTTTGTCTATGGTGCCTTTGGTGTAGCCATTCTTTAGAAGAAATTGAGATAATGTCTCATACCATAGTCTAGGTGCTTGGTGTAAGTTATAAATAACTTTATCCAATTTACACACATAGTTGGGGTGTTGTGGGTCTTCAAATCTTGGTGGCTGACACACATAGACTTCTATGTGAATATCATCATACAAAAATGCACATTTCATATTAAGTTGATGGACTGTATGTTCTTGGATGCTACAAGAGCAAGGAAAATTCTCACAGCTTCAAGTCTTGTAATAGGTGCAAAGACATTAGTGTAATCTATCCCTTCTTCTTGCGTGTATCCTTGAACTGCAAGTCAGGCCTTGTTCTTGATGATCAATCCTCTATCATCCCTTTTATTCTTAAACACCTACTTTGTGCCAATAGGGACTTGACCAGGTGGCAATGGACATAGATTCCATACCTTTTGTCTCTTGAATTAAAGCAACTCTTCTTGCATTGCTTCAACCCAACTATTGTCCTTAAGAGCTTCCTCCACCTTCTTGGGTTCCATCTGGGAAAGAAAGCATGAGTGCAAACAGATATTCCCTCTATGAGTTTGTCTTCTAGTTCTCACACTTTCTGAGACATCCCAAATGATTTTTTCAGCTGGACGAGTGTTGTGAATCCTGAGACTTGGAATCACATCTAATTGTATAGATTGACCCAAGTTAGAAAGGTTCTGCTTAGGATTGTGAACATTGATTCCAGCTGAAGTCTCACATTCATTTAATGAGGACTGATTGAATGAATGAGTGACATCATTAATGTTGTTTTGCTGAGAAACAGTATTAACAGTTGCCTGTTCCTCCAGATTAATGTTTTTATCAGCTTGGTGTAAAGAGTTTGAGTTATCAGCCGATGAATTTTGAGGCTCCACTGACTGACAGCTTGTTTAAGCTCCACCATTTCATATGATATTCAGGCTTTCATGACTTGCAGTATAGGGAGCTTGTTCTTCATGTCTTCTTAGAGAAATTGGAATAGGTCTGGGTAACTCAAACAGTTGATCGTCAGAGAAGTCATTTTGAGTTCCTGTTTCAGTTGAAACATTCTCACAAGATGGTTTAGAATAGTTGAGAAACAATTCCAAGTCAAAAATATGATCAGGGCCATTTCCCTTAACACAAGGAGTGTGCTCATTTGCAACAATGTTGGATGATTCCTCAAATTGTTGATTCTTAATGTTTTATACTGTATAAGCTTTAGAGCTTGAAGAGTATCTAACAAAGATAACATCATCTGACTTTTCAGCAAACTTTGCCAAATTGTCTTTTGTGTTAAGTATGGTACACCTGCTGCCAAAGGACCTTAGAAAGCCAATAAATGGTGGCCTCTTGTTCAATAGCTCATAGGAGGTTTTTCCATGTGCTTTAATAGTAAGAACTCTGTTCTGCATATAACATGCAGTGCTGACTGCCTCTGCCTAGAAAGCTAGAGGCAGCTTTGAATTAGCCAACATAGTTCTTGCGGCCTTAATAAGTGTCATGTTACTCCTCTCAGCAACACCATTCTTTTGGGGAGTTATAGGTGCACTATATTGTCTAATAATTTCTTTAGAGTTGCAAGATGAGTCAAGAACTTGATTTTTAAACTCAGTCCCTTGATCACTTATGATTGTCTTTACCTTGTGATCAATTTGATTTTCTATTTTAAGAATAAAAGATTTTAACATTTTAGCAGGTTCATCTTTTGTTCTTAAAAAGAATACACATGTGAATCTTGTAAAATCATTAACTATCAAAAGGCAATATGATTTCCTTCTAATGCTCATTATACTTGTAGGACCAAAAAGATCCATGTGTAATAAGTGTAATGGAATGGTGATTGAATTAACTTCTTTGGATTTATGGGTTGCCTTATGTTACTTTCCTTTAAGACAAGCAACACAGTTGTCTTTATAGAAAAACTCCTTTTTAGGCACTCTATGTACCAAGTTATTTTTAACCAGTTTATTTATTGTTTTAAAATTTACATGACAAATTCTTTTATTCTAAATAGTTGATTCATCACTATTTGCTTTAGAAAGAAAGCATGAAACTTCTCCCAGTGGGGAAGCATTGTTCATATCCAGCTTCTACATATCCTCTTTCCTGGGAGATCTAAGAAGCACCAACTCCTGAGGAATTGATATCCCAGGTTTGAGGATAATGCACTCATGTTCTGTGAAAAGCATTTGGTGCTTTTGATCATAGAACTGAGAGACACTTAAGAGATTATGTTCAAACTGTTTGACAAAGTGTACTTTGTCAACTTTTAACTTACCGTTGGATACATTAAAATATTGAAATTATACAAATTGAACAGGACCTCCATTAAAATGTTGAAATTGTTAAAGAAGAGATCTGTTCCCTGTCATACGCCTGGAGCATCCACTATCTACAATCCAAATATTTCTATTTTTGTCATATGGATGTCATTGCATATAAGGTGAAATAATTAGTTATTATTGGAAGCCCAGGTATTGGAAGCTTAGGCCTTATTAGTCTTGGGCTCTTCTAATGTTGATGACATAATTGAACCAAAATGTATGCATGGGGATTCAACTATGGTTTAGGAAGAAGTGGTTTGGGCTACAACATCTTGTCTGATCTTCCATTCCATCCTATGGCTGATCAGTGTAGATGAGCCTGAAGAGGCTTGAGCAGCATGACTAACTTCCAAGGCTTCTCTGTTCTCGGAAGGAGTTATCACCACCTTTTCTTCCAAACTAGTCTTCTTCTTGGAAGATTTCAAAGGATTCCTTTTATTACTTTGCTTGGTCTTGGGCTTATCTTCTGAAGCTATTTTCCTTTCGAAAGATGGAGTTGCTTCTGAAAGCAACTTGGCTTCGGAAACAAGATTTCCTTTCTTTAACATTTGAAACATATGATAAGGCCCAAATGTGAAACCTTCCTTGACTCCTTCTTTCTTAACATTATTTGCATAATATGTGCTTGCAGGATTGTAGTAACAATCTTTGGCCATGTGATTGTGCAAGCCACATATTATGCATTCAATATAAACTTTAGTGGGGCATGAAGGTAGCTGTTTATTGCACTTCTTGTTTTCTTCAATAGCCTTACTCTTTAACTTCTGATTCTTCATTTGGACATGAGTACTGGTACTACACTCCTTTCCTGAATCAGAGTTTCCAGCCACTTGGAATCCAGCTGAAATGAACACACCCTTTTGTTTAGGGTCTATTTTCATTTTGGACTCAGCCACTTTCTTAGCAGTTTTCTTAGTTGTTTTGATCTTGTTCTTTCTATCTTTGGTGGTCAGAGGTTCATCCTCAACTGTGTAGATTAGGTTCTCTACCTTATCCTTCACTGTGGTGGTCACCATTATTACATCATTTTTCTTCTTAAAGGAGAGTGGATCAGTATTTGAAACCTCTTGCTCATCAGTTTCACACCTTGGTTGTCTTATAGACACATAAGAATATGGTGGAGCAGTTTCATTGGTTCCCAATCCACTCTTATTTTGATAGCATACCTTTGAGTGTGTAACACCCGGAAAATCTTGTCAAATAAAAGAAAGGAAAAGAAATGAGAAATAAAAGAAATATATTTTTGTAAGAAAGAAAAAGAGGCTAAAGTGGAGGGGTGCAAAGTGTAAGAGGGTAAAATCTTCTATTAGTTTGTTTAAAAAGGTTGTATGGCCGCCCACACCACCTGCTACACCCCACTGCTTGATGTTTTAGAGAGAGAAAGCAGCAAAGCTTTGGTTTTAGAGAGAGAAAAAAGTTGAATTCGCAAATTGGTAAGTGTTCTTTGTGTTTTTAGTTTGGTTTTATGGGTTTTCAACCCTGAGACCGATTTCTACATGTTCCTATGTGTGTATGTGTTCAGGTGTGTGTTTTTGACATATTTTAGGTGTTAAAGCTCCTTAAAAAGTTCAAATATGAGAGTTCGAGGTTGAAGTAGCTAAGGTGAGTTTCTAAACCCCGTATTTTACTTGTTTTAAAGATTTTGGGGCTGAAAATGCATGTAAAGCATTTTTTAAACTTTGTATGTATGACCGTAGGTATATATATGCTTGTATGTTGATGTTTTATGGTTGTGCATACTAAGTTAAGACTTAGAATGGCATTGAGAAGCTTAGAATATGTTTAGATTATGTTTGGGACTAAAAAATATGTTAGAATGATGTAAGTTGACAGTCATGCGCCCAAACAGGGCCCGTGCGCCTGGTAAATTGCCTTATAAATGTTAAGTATAAGCTGATATGCCCAAACAGTACCCCATCGCCCGAATAATGCCTTAGAATTTCCAAGTGCAGGTTCATGCGCCTGAACAGTAGTTCATGCGCCTGAGTTTTGGGCGGAAATGACTAAGTGTAAGATGAAGTGCCTGAACAGTGCCATGCTCCCAAAAAGGCTCATGCGCCTAAATGTTAAAGTGGTTAAGTGTAGGCTAATGCACCTACATAGTTGAGAAACGCTCAAACAGGACTAATGCGCCCAAATAGTGTCCATGCGCCCAACACTTAGAAATTTATTTGTGAATTTTGAGGAAAAACAAAATTTTAGGATTTGACCCTAGTTTGACTTGTGGGCTGTTTTGGACTATTCTAAGCATGAATAAGAGAGGGTTTATGAGTAGAATATGCATGATGTGATGATGAATGTATTATATGCATATGTTTACGAGTTGTTATCTTTTATTAGTTTTCAAAACGTATTTATATCGTAATATAATATACGTTAAGTATTATGTTATTACTTTACGTAGTATGATGAATGTGTGAATGAACGTAAAGTATAACGTAATGAAGAGAGATAACAAAGATGAAAAGTGAAACGTAATAAAAGAAAGAAAAGGCTTGCAAGTAGAAAGAAAGAAGGATTACAACTCCTTGAGAGTTTGTAGTTCAACTGTGTGTTATAACGTGCGATTTTAACCCATGAGAGTTCACACACATGCGGATCAGTCTAGGTGACTAAATCCATAGTACGAAATGATATCTTTGTCATTCGACCCCGGTCTTTGTGCCATGATATGATACGGCTTTGTGCCAGATAGTAACGAGGCTTTGTGCCTAGAATGGTGGCTTCAGGCCATGGGCTTTGTGCCAATAGTAAAGGAGCTTTGTGCTCGGAATAGTGGTTTCAGACCACGATGGGGGAAAAGCCTGACAGGATCTGGAATTAGTACGAGATGAGCGAGATGATAAAGTATGAAACGAACAAAGTGGTAAAGTATGAAATGAACGTTAACGAAAGATAGCGATAAAGTACGAGACGAACGTTAACGAAAGATAAGAATAAAGTACGAGACGAACGTTAACGAAATATAAGAATAAAGTACGAAACGAACGAACACATACGATAACGAATGAACATTTGTGATAGTAAAAGAAATGTTTTATGGAAAAGAGTATTTTTACGTATGAAACGTATAAAGTATTTTAATACTTATAAAACTAGGACCCACTCAGCAACGCTGACTTTTATGAATTTTTAGTTGGCAGCTAAAAGTTGTTGAGGATGGCATGTAGGGAGGCTACTTGGCAGGGCAAGACTGGCATCCATTCACGCATATTATTATTGTTGTTTTGTAATACAATCAGTGAGAATTTCTTTTGTAGTTGAATAGTGTTGTATTGCATAACAATAGTAATTATTAATAAAATGAATGGTTTTTGTTAATGACTTCCGCTGTGATATTTTATGAAATGTATAATAATATATATGTTTTGTGCTATGAATGACCAACTGTGAGGTGCCCGGGAATGAGGCCTTACAAGTTGGTATCAGAGCTAAAGTTTAAGTGAATTGGGTAAATATTTTCAAAACCTAATCTTAAACTGAGAGTGGGACTAAAGAAAATGGATGCTAGCCCGAGTAGCTACGTGCCATCAGGTAATTCTTTTCTTAAAGTTAATTAGTATTATGTGTGTATGCTATTTGACTTATGTGTTCCTAGTAGGTTTAGATGCTGATATAGTCAGGATAGGAAATGCTTGGGGTGTGAAGAGTAAAGTAAGTGGCTAATCATAACTGGTCACTGTAATTAGGGACTTACTATACTTAACATAAACTGAGCTATTCCTTGAATGACTGTGTTAGTGTTTAAATCTTATAGTGATTAGAGAATGGCTGGAGGTAGAAATCTAAGGCCTCTAGGGGTGGAGTACAGGCAGGATGTGGTGCTGAACCACGTGTCACTAGGAACCAGGCTAAGACTACTAAGAGGGCCTGTAAAGAGTCCGAGGTGCATCACCAGGAGGGTGGTGATGAAAGTGCTAACTTAAGGGTCTCGGTGAAAGAGGCAGTGGTAGAGGAAGTGCACCAGGTCATGCAAATGATACTGGCGTCTGTGGTGACTTAAGTTATTAAGGCAGTAAGAGAGGATGAGAAGAAAGAGAGCAGAAGGACCACAGGAAGAGAAGAGAGGGAACGATCAGAGACCGAGATGATTGTCTCGAGTGAGGAGGAGGAAGAAGCGGTGTAGGAAACTGCACGGGGTTGCAACTATGTGGCATTTCAGAGGTATAAACCCCTAACATTTGATGGAAATGGCACTGCTGCTGTTGCTCACCAATTGGTGAGAGAGATAGAGGTGGTACTCGATATCAGTGAGTGCCGTGAGGACCAGAAGGTGAAGTTTGCCAGCCACACATTTGTGGACATGGCCTTATGTTGGTAGGACAATATTGTCCAGGATGAGGGTAGCGGGGCCATCAGCAGGATGAGATGGCCAGAGTTGAAGAAGTTGGTGATAGAGGAACTCTGTCCTCACCAGGAACTCGACAAGATAGAGAGCGAGTTCCAGAAGCTGGAAGATGGTACTATGACACACCAGCAATACACCACCAAATATAATGAGATGGCAAGGTTGGTGTCGGATCAGGTGACGCCGGTGTCAAGAAAGATCAAGAAGTATATCCAGGGATTGCTAGCGGATGTACGCAGGCTTTTGATCACTGCCTGGCCGGGTACCTTTCGATCGGTGGTGGACCTGGCAGGTAGGTTGTATGATGAAAGGGAAGTGGCGGTAGTCGAGGTGAAGAAGACGGGTGATGGTGATAAGAGCTGGGGAAGGAAGAGGTTTGGACGTGGTGGTTTCATTCCAAACAACAAAAGGAGGAAGGTGAATGACAGAAGGATGGTGTCCTCAAGTTCGGGGATAAAGAAGTGTGGTAAATATGGAAGAGAGCATGTTGGTGAGTGCAAGTGGGGGATGAATGTGTGCTTCAAGTGTGGGAAGCCCGGTCATGTGGCAAAGGTGTGTGGACTCATATGGTGTTATAACTATGGTGAGGAAGGCCACGTGAGCAGGGACTGTAAGAAGCCAAGGGTTGAGAGTTCTGGGGTGAAGAAGAGGCAAGAGGAAGAAGGACAGAGGGCGAGTGCTATAGCCTTCACAATGACGTGGGAGGAGGCTAGAGAGGATCCCGATGTCGTGTCAGGTATGTTTCTAGTAAACTAAACTTGTGCCTCTGTGTTATTTGATTCTGGTGCTAGTAGAAGTTTTATTTCTACTGCTTTCTGTGATAAGTTATCTATTAGTAGTAGAAGTATTAATGATCCATTTGATGTAGAAACTGCTATTGCTAAGTCCACTAGAATTACTGATGTGATAGAGTACTGTGTCATAGAATTAGAAAGTCATAGGTGTTCTGCTAAATTACATGTGATGCATCTAGGCGGATTCGATGTAGTACTATGGATGGATTGGTTAGCAACCTATGAGGAAAACATCATGTGTCGTAAGAAGATGATTCGATTAGTTGCACCCGATGGAAGTTCGGTGACGGTCTACGGTGATCGTGTCACTACGGTTCCAATGGTAATCTCGATGGTGGTAGCGGGAAAGTACATGAGACGTGGATGTAGTGCCTATCTGGCCTAAGTAAAAGATGTGGACGTGTCACCACAGTTGTTTGATTTACTAGTGGTATGTGACTTCCTAGACGTGTTCTCAGAGGATTTTCTAGGAGTGCCACCGGATCATGAGATTGAGTTTTAGATAGATCTGATATCCGGTGCTCAACCCGTTGTCAAGGCACCGTATCGATTAGCTCTGACTGAGATGAAGGAACTCATGGATCAACTGCAGGAGTTGATGGATAAAGGGTTCATTCGACCGGGCATCTCTGCTTGGGGTGCTCCGGTATTGTTTGTGAAGAAGAAGGACGATAGTATGCAAATGTGCATTGACTACTGAGAGCTGAATAAGCTGACGGTGATGAATCGGTATCCGCTACCGAGAATAGATGACTTGTTTGATCAGTTACAAGGTGCGAGTTGATTCTCGAGGATAGATCTTCGATCTGGTTACCATCAGTTGCAGGTGAAGGAGCGGGACATCCCTAATACAGCTTTTCGCACGCGATATGGACACTACGAGTTTCTCGTCATGTCTTTCGGTTTGACTAACGCGCCAGCTGCCTTTATGGATTTAATGAATCGAGTGTGTCGGCCAATGTTAGATAAATCGGTGATTGTGTTTATTGCTGATATCCTGATTTATTCGAGAAGTGAGGAAGAACATGCCGACCACATACACGAGGTCATTGAGACACTTAGAACAGAGAGGTTATATGCTAAATTCTCTAAGTGTGCTTTTTGGTTGTGTTAGGTGCCATTTTTGGGTCACGTGGTGAATGCCGAAGGAATCATGGTGGACCTAGAAAAGGTTGAGGCAGTGATCCAATGGAAGTCTCCAAAGACGCCATCTGAGATCTGTAGTTTCTTAGGTTTGACGGGTTACTATAGAAGATTCATCCAAGACTTTTCCAAGATAGCCTCACCTTTGTCTAAGTTGACTCGCAAGGATGTGAAGTTTGAATATGGTCAGAAATAGCAGGATGCTTTTGAGGAATTAAAGACGAGATTGACTCAAGCTCCTGTTTTGACATTACACGAGGGGAGTGAAGACTTAGTGGTGTATTCTGATGCATCTTATTCGGGACTAGGTTGAGTGTTAATGCAACGGGGGAGGGTGATAGCCTATGCATCCCGACAGCTGAAAATACACGATGTCAACTACCCTACCCATGATTTAGAGTTAGCGGTTGTGGTATTCTCGTTGAAGATTTGGCGGCACTACCTGTATGGGACGAAGTGCACAATCTTCACGGATCACAAGAGCTTAAAGTATTTCTTCGAGCAGAAGGATCTCAACATGAGATAGAGGAGATGGTTAGAGCTCATCAAAGATCATGACTATGAGATCCATTAACATCGGGGTAAGGCCAACGTCATGGCCAATGCCCTAAGCCGATAGGATAGACCCGGGTCGATTCGGGTGAAGGCTTATCAGTTGGTTATGACCGCTGATGTGACGACCCAGGTGAAAGGGTTCCAAGATGAGGCGTTTAAAGAAGATCGCCTAAATTCTGAAAGAATGAGAGGTCTAGTCATAGAATTAGGTAAAAACACTCTCGATGTTAAAACCTAAAATGGACGGATATGGATGAAGCTCTTAAGACTCGATACTCAATTCATCCCGGTGCCATGAAAATGTATCAGGATATGAAGAAAGATTATTGGTGGCCGGGTATAAAGCGTGATGTGGCGGAGTATGTGAGCAAGTGCCTTACTTGTTTGCAAGTGAAGGCAGAACACCAGAAGCTATACGGGAAGATCCAACCATTGGATATACCCAAGTGGAAGTGGGAGCACATCATCATGGATTTTATTACTAAGCTACCTCGTACGGCGAGGGGGTGCGATACCATATGGGTGATTGTTGGTCGATTGACGTAGAGTGCTTACTTCCTACCGATCCACGAGACGTATTCTTCTAAAAGATTGGCGGATCTGTTCATTAAAGAGATTGTAGCTTGTCATGGTGTGCTGGTGTCTATCATGTCAGATCGTGATACCTGGTTTACATCGTAGTTTTGGGAGAGATTCCATGATACGATGGGGACGAGGCTACACATTAGCACAGCTTATCATCCTCAGATGGATGGTCAGTCTGAGAGGATGATCCAGATGCTTAAGGATATGCTTCAGGCATGCATGATAGATTTGGGAGGAAGTTTGGATGATCACATACCGCTAGCTGAATTCTCGTACAATAACAGTTATCATGCCAGCATTGGTACGCCACCTTACGAGATGCTATACGGTAGGAGGTGTAGGACGCCCGTATGTTGGGGTGATATTGGGAAGAAAGAGTTAGAGAGCCTTGAGGTGATCGAGGCTACAACTGAGAAGTTAAAGAGAATCAAATCCTTTATGAAGGCGGCGAAAGATAGACAGAAGAAGTACGCCGACAAGAGGCGTAGACCGATCGAATTCAAGGTGGGCGATCGAGGTATGTTAAAGGTCTCACCTTGGAAGGAAATCATTCGGTTTAGGAAGTGAGGTAAGATAAGTCCTAGGTATATAGGACCTTTCCAAATTATCGCACGAGTAGGGGAGGTGGTCTATCGATTAGAACTGCTTGACGAGTTAAGTGGAATCCATCCGACCTTTCATGTATCTCATCTGAGAAAGTACTTAGCCGATGAAGATATGATTGTACCACTCGATGATATCGAAGTGGATGAACGGCTCAATTATGTAGAGCAGTCATTGGCAATAATTGATCGGAAGGAGAAGAGATTGAGGAATAAAGTGGTTCCGCTGGTGCGAGTGCAGTTGAAACACAGAAAGGGTTCCGCGTCTACATGGGATACTGTGACAACCCGAGTTTTTCGGTTAATACTATTTAAACTAACTTTCTCCGTTTATCGCGAATTAATCCATTTTACTATTATTTAAGAATAATAATAATAATAAAATTTATTA
>BJCO01638772.1:0-10057 GCA_018326465.1 Flaveria floridana | reverse complement strand
GTAAGGGGTGCGACTGAAGTTCATTCGCATGCAAGTCATGCTACTAAACACCAATCTTAACAAACAAACTCAACTTAATTAATTAAACATAACTATAATACAATTACAAGTCCAGATTTAAAAACCGGATGTTACAATAATTTAGTTTATGAGACAGATTTGGTTTCAGAAGAATTAAGCTTTAAAATTATTTTCAAGGAGAAATTAAAACTTTCAAGACTTGATGGCTTTTGGAAGAAAATTATCCTTCAAAACATATTAGTACTTAGAAGTAGGTTTAAGCTTCAGAAGATATATTAGAATTTCTTCTGAAGTTAAATATCTTAGTAAGTAGTTATTAGTTTTGAAGACATCAAATTGATTTCTCTAAAAGAAAATTTGTCTATACTTCTTAAAATTATAAGGAATATATACTTTGAAAATATTTCTTCCAAGATAAAATAGGGCTTATATAAGTGATAAATTAGGCAACAAAAAAGACACCTTTTGAAAAACAATTTTGAAATTAATTTAAGAAATCTACTCAAAGTTAATCATCCTAATAACTAATACAAGATATTTAAATTTTTATTTATCAAATGCTTTTATAAACAGATCAACATATTGTTCATATATATTAACTGTGACCAGTTTAATCAATCATTTTTCAAAATTATCTCTGATCAAATAAAATCTAATATTGATGTGCTTTGTCTTTGAGTGTTGCACTAGATTCTCTATGATTGAGATAGCACTGTTGTTGTCTATATGGATAGGAGTCTTCTTGAAGTTGAATACATAATCTAGCATCTAATTCTGAATTCAAAGCACTTAAGCATAACAGCTTGCAGCAGCAATGTATTCAGCTTTAGCAATTGATGCGGATACACAAGATTGCTTCTTGTATTTCCATGAGACCGTCCTTCCAGCAAGGAACTGATATGCCCCAGATGTATACTTGTCAGTCATATTGCAGCCACCATAGTCACTATCTATATATGCATATAGATTGAAGTCAGAATTCTTTAGATACCAAAGTCTTAGTTTAGAAGCTCCTTTGAGGTATCTAAGAATCGTTTTGATAGCAACCAGGTGTCACATATTAGGGTTGGCTTGATATCTTGCACATATGCATGTAGCAAACATAATATCAAACCTGCTGGCTATTAGGTATATAAGAGACTCAATCATAGACCTATATTGATGTTCATCCACACACTCCCCTCAAGGTCAGGTCCTACGGAGTGTTTTCTGGCTATGGGAGTCTTAGCAACCTTATAATTAGTTAGATGAAATTTGGTTAGTATGTCTTGTACATACTTTGACTGGTATATGAACATACCATTGTCAACTTGCTTCACTTAAATTCCAAGAAATAAATTGAGTTCTCCAATGACACTCATTTCAAACCTATTCTTTATAAGCTTCTCAAACTCTTTTACGGAGCTTTTCATTAGTTGACCCAAAAATAATGTCATCAACATAAACTTGAATCAGTATGATGTCAATAGTACCTTGTTTGTAACCATGTTGAACTAGGTACAATGAAAGTGTCTCATAATACTTCCTTGGTGCTTGATGTAGCCCGTAGAGATCTTTGTCAAGCTTGTAGACATAATTAGGATGATCTGAATCTATAAAACCATCTGGTTAACAGACATACACTTCTTTATCTATCACCCCATATAGAAAAGCACACTTAACATTAAGTTGGTAGACCTTGAAATCCTTTGATGCGGCAAAAGCAATGAATATTCTTATAGCTTAAAGTCTTGCTATAGGAGCAAAGACATATGTGTAGTGAATTCCTTCCTCTTGAGTGTACCCTTAGACTACCAGTCTTGCCTTGTATTTGATGAAAATTCCCCTATCATCTTTCTTGTTCCTGAATACCTATTTGGTTCCTATTGGCATCTTCCTAGGAGTAAGAGGACATAGGTTCCAAACACCATGCCTTTTAAATTAAAGTAGTTCCTCCTTTATTGTTTTAATCTAACTTCCATCTCTTAAAGCTTCATCTACTTTCTTTGGCTCAATCTAGGATAAGAAGCAAGAGTGCAGACAAAAATTTTGATCATGGTTTTGTTCTATTGTTCTCACCCTAGTTTTAACATCACCAATGATGTTTGTGGTAGGATGTGACTTGTAGATTCTTAGCTGAGGAATCACCATAAGTTGATTTAAAAGATCCAAAATTAAGAAATTTAGATCTAGTGATTGAGTATCACCTACCACATCCGCACACCCATCAAGTGTGACTTGATCCAGAGAGTGTGTACATCATTAATGTTGTATTTAGTGGAGTGGTTGTCAATATCAAGATATTCTTGATCATATTCACCATCTCCATCTTCTCCTACATTGAAGATCCCTTTATTTGAGTTGTGTGCCTCATTGTTGGAATTGATTAGCACCTCAGATGTACCAGCAAATGAACTTATTGTCATATGTGTTGTAACAGGATTTCCACTTGCAGTGTTTGTTACCATTGGCCCTAAATGGATTCTATCATTCGGTCCTCTCAGTTCAAATATTGGATCAGGATCTTAAGTAGATATACTACATGTTAGTCCTGAAATATTACTACCTGTTAGTCCTGAAACATCTTCATAAGATTTATTAAAACAGTTGGTAACTAAATCAAGATCAAATAGCCAATCAGGACAAGAACTTTTCATACTTTGAGTGTGCTCATTGAAGGTCACGTTGGTTGACTCTTCAACTACTCTAGTTCTAAGATTGTATACTCTATAAGCCTTAACTTAAGAAGAATATCCAATAAAATGTCAATCATCTGCCTTCTAACCAAACTTGGCTATGTGTCTTTGGTACTCAAGATGGTGCATGGACATCCAGAAGGTGATAGGAAGTTTAGAGTTAGAGAGCATGATTCTTGCACCCTCAATAAGTGTCCTATTTCTCGCTTCAACAACACCATTTTGTTGAGGAGTTCTAGGAGCACTATATTGTCTTAAAATACCCCTGTCATCATAAAATGAATCAATAATTTGGTTCTTGAATTTGGTTCCTCGATCAAATCTTATGATTTTAACCTTGTGACATATTGATTCTCAATTTTTAGAATGAAGGATTTTAAGATTTTAAGGGTCTCATCCTTACTTCTAAGAAAGAAGACCCAAGTATATCTTGTGAAATCATCTGTGATAACAAGACAGTATGAAGTTCTTCCTAAACTCATTACACTTGTTGGGCCAAAGAGATCCATATGTAATAAATGAAGGGGATTAGTGATGGAGTTCATTTCCTTTAGCTTGTGTGACATTTTGTGTTGCTTTCCTTTTAGGCATGTAACACAATGGTCATCACTTGTGAACTCTTTCTTTCGTATTCCAGTTACCAGATTATTATTAATTAGTTTATCCATGTTCTTAAAATTTACATGGCACATTCTATTATGCCAAAGGAAAGACTTCTCACTATTTTCTTTAGATAGAAAGCAAGAAACTCCTCTAGAATGAGCGGTTTCTTGCAAATCCATCTTGTACATGTTCCCTTTCCTAGGGGCTCTAAGCAAAATATGCTCTCGAGGAATGATCACCCCATGTTTAAGAACAATGCACTCATGCTAAGTAAAGAGCATGTTATGTCTCTGTTCACAAAATTAAGATACACTCAAAAGATTTCACTCAAGCTCCTTGACAAAGTTTACATTCTCAATACTGAGCTTACCATTTGTAACCCTGCCCCTTCTAGTGATGTAACCTTCTGGTACTCTTAGGATTGTAAATGCAATCCTTAGAATAATGAATTGTACCACCACACATGATGTATTCCATAGGTTTTCTTCTATGAGTATTGTCCTGAGGAGAAGGTTTGTTTTGATCCTTTTCCAGCTCATTCTTTATCTTCTTGGATGATGCAGCATGCTTCTGAGGGTGAAGCTTGCCTTTGGAGTTGGATGGTCCAGCCTGTGCAGTAGTGGTGCATATTGGTTCAACCTTTTTCTCCTTACCATAATGGCTTAGACTTGAACTAGGACTCCTGGTACTAGAGTCCTTGGTTAAGTCTTCAGTCTTCCTCACCTCAAACCCAGCAGAGATTAAACTTATTTTTGCCTAGGGTTAAAGGAGGGCATGATCTCCTTTACTTTATTTTAATCTTCTTTTTGCAGCCCTGATTAAGTTCTTTCTTGCAGATTGGCTATATGTGGTCTCTTCTTCTCTTTAAACATATAGTGCTTCTTATATTGAACCTCTTCACTCATTTCTTGTTCATCCTTCACTCTATCCTCTTCATCTTCATCTTCCTCTAAGATAGGATCAATAGGAGACAATGCATTTTCACAAGTTCCACACCTTGCTTCTCTCACTGATAGTAATGTGTGTGGAGAAGCTATATTATTTGATTCAAGTCCTTGCCTGTTTTGATAACACATTTTTGCATGCAAGGATGAAGATATAATGTTCTTAAAGGTTTCCTTTTAAAGAACACATTTTTCTACCTTGGCTTTACTGATCATAAATTCAGACTAACATTCAGTTAACTTGGTAACAAGATCTTTAATCTGAGTCCTATAGTTTGTATGCTCATGTTTTAGAGTAGAAATGGTTTTCTTAAGTCTTCTATCTTAAGCTTATAATCATTTTCTACTCTTTTGAAATCAGCTTTTGAAATATTTAAAGACTCAAGATCATATCTTACTTCCAAGTTGTAGTTCCTATACATATTAACTTTAGCAATCCATTAAGGAGAGCAAAGATGTTCCAATACCTTTGATTTATCATGATTTGTCATCAGCGCTTGGTTTGGGGAGACATCTTCGACCTGAAAACTCTAATCAAAGCCTCCTTCTTTAACAGCAACTGCAGCTTGCTGCTTTAGTTGGTGTAAGGCCCTATTCCCGGGCACCTCTCAGTTGGTCATTCTCGCACATAAACCATACATTTATTTAAAACATTGCAGTGGGAAATTAATTAAAACCATTTTATATATTAATGAAAGCTTTTGCAAAATAATACAATGTAGTTAACTGTTACATAATATCATAATTTGCATTACATCACAAAAACATCATTGTTATACAAATGGATGCCATCCCAGAAATGCCAAGTAGTTGTCCCGTGCCATCCTCAGCAACAATCACCTGCCAACTAGAAAGTACATAAAAGTCAGCGTTGCTGAGTGAGTTCTAGTTTTATAAATAAAATACTTCACTTATCATTCAAACCCGTTCTTTACTTTCATATGTGCTCATACATCATACGTACAAATAGATAATCTTATTATTATCTTCATCGTCGTTCATTAACTTTCGTTCATTCATCATCGTATGTCATCGTTATCATTCGTTATCTTCCTTACCATATTTTATGTACATTCACCTTTATCTTCCTCACATGTCGGGCCAATGCCACGGGCTATACCCTACCGTCATGCATAAAGCGGGTACTGGGCCAAAGTCTATAATTAAACTCCCATACGTTATGCCCAGTGGCCTGACCACAGTACCGGGGTAACTTCATTCGGACCAATGCCATATGCTATACCCCACCGTCATGCATAAAGCGGGTACTGGGCCGAAGTCTATAATTAGACTCCCATACATTATGCTCGGTGGCTTGACCACAGTACCGGGGATAAGCGGGAAGATCCCATACGTATGGTCAATCACAAGGATCAGACCCCAGTGTGCATCCTTCTGGGGTAGCTAAGCCACACACAGTTGAGCTAACACCCTTCATTTGGTGTGAACCTCCATACATTGCTTGCAAGACTTTTCTTACATTCGTTCATTCATTAATGCATGCATTCATTCTTTCTTTATGTTTCACATATCATTAACATTAACTTCCGCTTTTATGTTACATAATACTTCACGTTCATTTCATACTCATAATACGTGGGTCATGGAATAATACATAATAAGGAACATAAGGAAACATATCATACATAAGCACAACATTGTCACACATACTCATACATAACATACATCATGCATCATTCATTCACACACACAAGCACATGCACATCAAGTACAAGTCATCATAGAACATTACCGACCCTCTGCAGAACAGTGGGGGTTCGGGGGCGGCAGCCCCTGACAGCGGGGTCCTAGGGCCAGCAGCCCCTAGTGGGGTCCAAGGGGCAACGCCCCTAGCTGAGCACTATGCATTTTCAGCCCCAAAAATTACGAAAAAATATTTCTAAGTCTTAGGTGCATGAGCACTATGCAGGCGCATGGCCTTTTGGACGCATGGGAACACTTAGGCGCATGGGAAGGTTCTGGGCGCATGGGCACTATTGGGGTGCATGGCCCAACACTTAGTCATTCTGGATCAATTCTAGGCGTATGGGCACTATGCAGGCGCATGAGTGCCAAGGCGCATGGGTACTGTTTGGGCACATGGGGTTTGGGCGCATGGGGGACACTTAAGCAATTTTGACCGTTGGGCGCATGGGCCACTATTTAGGCGCATGGCAGCCAACTCATACTATCAATCATTATAATCAATCCTAATTCATCAGTTCATCATGTTCTAAGATTATCACTAACATTCTAAGCATCATAACATGAACATAACCACAAATCAAACCCAAACTTACACCCACCCACATACACATTCTTACATACACATACGGGTAACATACCCATTTTTATAAAAACGTACTTACATGTATTTCCAACCCCAAAATCAGTTAAAACATGAAAAAGGGGGTTTTAGAACTCACCTTATGCAATTTTGGGTATAACTTCCTAAACCCGTTTGCTATGAGCTCAAACACCTAAAAACCCACCAAAAACACATAACTGAACATACAAACATATATAAGCACAAACCCGAGACTGAAAATCAGTCAAGAGCACTTCAAATCACCTAACACATACCTTTTTTCGATCTTCTTCTTGTTCTTCTTCAAAAACTCGAATTCTCTACTCTTTCTCTCTCTAAAATCGAAAGAAATGAAAGGTGCAGGAGATTATGGGAGGCCATACCTCCTTTATGCACCAACTTTTATTGTTTTTGTCCTTTTAACACTTTTAACCCCTCAACTTGGGTTAAATTGCATTTTCTCCTTTTATTCATGCTTATTCTTTCTTTCTTGTCCATTAAAAATATCCGGGTGTTACAGTTGGTTGGGCTTTTCAACTCTTAGAGCTACCTCAATGTAGTTTGGCCTGGACTGTGTTTGGCCACTATTTGTTCTTGGTGCCTTACACTCCCTAGCAAAGTGGCCCATTTGGTTACAGTTGTAACACTTTACTTTTGTCCAGCCCAAACTTTTCACTAGATACATAACTTGGAAACTTCCTCCCTTTCCTCTTATATAACTTCTTTGCTCCATGAGTTAAAAGAGCCATCTGCTAGACTATCTCCATGTACTGTAAATCATCTAGATGAATGTAGTCCAGGTCTTCAAGGGTGAATAGAAAGTTGCAAGAACTTTCATCTAAAGACACAAAGGACTGAGAAGAGCTGGGCTCTTGGAATGGACTTTCTTGAGTATAGCTCTCTCTTGGTGTCTCTAGGAAGGTGATGAAAGGACCCTTTGGTAAGTTGTCAGGGTGGCATATTAGATGATGTTATGGTTCTTTGTTGTCCCTTTAAACCATATGAAAGGCTAAACTCTTTTGGGTGTTGGATGAGCTAGTAGTAGGATTTTGCATGTTCATCTCCATTTAGTAACCGCTTAAGATATCATACAACTCAGTGAGAGTGAGGGTAGAGAGGTTCTCAGTTCTCTTGATGGCTACACAGTAGTGTGTCCATTGTCTAGGAAGACATAACATGAACTTACTCACTATATCCTTGTTCCCAAGTTTGACTCCAACAGCCATTAGAGTATCTACAATCTCAATATACCTAAAGTATAGTTTCACCTGTCTTGTAGGTGAATTTTTCTAACAACTACTTTATAATGTCTTTCTTGTTCTTCTTAGCTTCCTCAGATCCCTCATACATCAGCTTCAGTGCATCCTAATGTTCTTTTGCACTTTTGCACTTCTGAAGCCTTTGTAGATAGAGTTGGGAAGAGAAATTTGAAGAGCGGTCGTGGATTTCTGATCAATGTCTATTTTCTTCCAGTCTTCTTCAGAATAATCATCCATTTCCTTCCGTATCATCCCACCTCCAGCAGTTACCAAAGTAGTATTTGGGACGTGAGGTCCAAAGACTATAGATCTCCATATCTTGTTATCTTGAGACTTGATGAGGCCTTACATTCTCATACACCAAGTGTTAAAGTCATCAGGAGTGATAAGTGGAGACTTAGTCATTGTGTTGGTTTCCATATCAGCTTTAAAAAGAGCTGCCATTTGAGCAAGTAAGTGAATATGAAACTGAAGAGTGATTCAAGATGGAGAGATCTTATAATCAAGAGCCTGAGAAGTTCTGATACCAATTGTAGGACCGTGTAATGGTTCACAATAGTTTCGCAGTTGGAGATTATCAACTAAACACACTTAATAAATCAAATAGGGAATCAGGTAGTGAAACTAAGAATAATAAGCAAGAACACTCAAGAATATAAAGATTGGTTTTCAATGATGATGTATATGGCTCTCAAATGTTTACAAGCATTATAAATCTTTTTAGTCCTAAGTCTGATACATGAGATACTTTATACTACATCCTACAGTTGGCCATACTTTGAAGGCTAGCTGGACACTAATCTAGATAACAAGATCAATGTAAAGTCAAAAGGCAGATTGAATTTTGACATGTGACTATGATATGCTATAGCTCACATCTTATTGTATTACAATAAGTATAAAAGTACTAAAGTAGGAAGTTATATAAAAGAAATCATAATGTACACTTGACAAAGAAAAGGTAATAACCAACTTGTATAAGTTGGTGAGTCTTTAGAGCTGATAGTGGGAATGTCTTCTGCTTTTATCAAAAGTACGTCAGAGACATGTGTCTTCTTAGTCTTTGAAAGAGTTCAGTCTTCAAGCTTTAAAAGACTTTGTATTTAAGCTTTGGAAGACTTCACTTTTTGCTTCGGAAGATTTTTGTCTTTGGATTCGGAAGATTTGACACTTAGTTATTTTTCTTTGTACATTATCAAATCTTTTGAAATACGTCCTTGTACTTCAGTGCATGCTGAAAGATCTTTGGTTAGAATCAGCCTGTAAGATAATCATCTTGATCTTACAAGAACAATTCTAATCACTTGATTAATCAGCAAAGGGTGCATTGATTTGAGATCTTTGAAGGTCATTTCTTTGATTTAGATCTCTTAATGAATCTTGATAAAATGGTTCATTTGATATCGCTACTATCATGCAAAGGCCACAACAGAAGATATAAGAGCATTCGCATTGAGTTTTTTATTCATATCTTTATAATTGTACTAAAAATCATTACTTTTTCTCTCATTCTTTTAATTAAATAATATTTTTTTACACATTTAACGTTATATTTTCCATCTCCTCCACTAACAACCACTTTTAAAAATATTAAAAAAATTTATAGGAGTTGAATAATGATTACTCAAATATACAGATTAGTAGTAGCATTTTCTCTCTGCTACTCTCACAACCAGTTACTACCAATTCTTAAAATATAGAGAAGACACTCACATAAATATAGAAAAACTACTATGAATTCTCTAATACTCGATCTCAGATGTTTAAGAATTCTATCTCTATAGTTGTTTGATGAATAAAGCTTCAATTATCACACCTGTATAGTAACGTTTCTCAATAAATATAAACCACAAATAGTAAAATCTTAAGAAAACATATATTTTGATGAAAGTAGAAATATAGATATATATATATGATAATTAGGGCGTGTTTAGGATTGTTGTTGGTCCATTGGTGATCGATTTCCGTGCTATTGAGATGATAATCACAATGATATCTCAAGAATACAGAATCAAACAGTGCAAAAATAAAGAAAAGAGTTTCAATATGTAGCCATATGATCCAAACTCAATCAATATCAATAAACAAGGCTCAAAGATAACAAAACAAGCACAATTCCAGCCTTAACCGAGCTATGAAACAGTAATGCAAAAGTATTTCTCAATTAGGTATGGCAAAACTTGCTGCCAAAGATACATCAACTGCATATATATAATCAGACGCAAATTCGCTGGTAGATTCGCTACA
>BJCO01638769.1:0-10660 GCA_018326465.1 Flaveria floridana | reverse complement strand
AGAGCGGCCATTTGAGTGAGTGGGTTGTAGGAAGGAGTGAAAAACAAGTTGATTTGGATGGTTAGATCACACAATCAAGAGCCAAAGTAGCTCTGATACCAATTGCAGGATCTGTGTTAGTCACTTAACAATTGTTTTTTCTCTCAAACTCTCCTAGAACAACACTCAGAAAGAGTCTAACAAGAGTTGATCACAATATAACAAGTAACAAATGATAATAAACACAGGAAGTAAATTTTCAAGGTACTTTTATATATTGATTCTCAACTCAAAGGATTACAAGACTCTTGCAAGCACAATCTCTATCAAATGAGTTACAATGAGAACTATATATATAATACTACCTATAGCCGGATATACTTTGATACTAGCTGGAAACCTCTAACAAAAGCCTATACTACAAGACTATAGGTTAAGGTATCTCGGATATTTTACCTGAGATTTGGTAGTCAGGACATGTCCCTGACTTACCTTTTGTCACCAACTAAAGTTGCTAACATGTACTATCATAAAAAGGTAAACAATAGAATAAAGTATGGTCAACAACATGGCCTTTTAAGAAGAAGCCATGCTGTATCAGAGGTCTGCAGCGAAATGTCAGAGACCATACTTATGTCTACTGGATATAGCAGTGTCTTCCGAAGGTTAAATTGCTTGGGAAGAATAACTTCTTCTGAAGCTACTTATACTTCGGAAGACTGCTTCTTCTGAGGCTTGGAGGCTTCTTTGTCTTCGGAAGTTGATCTTTTACTTGTCTTCGGAAGAACTCTTTAGACTTCGAAAGTTCTCATACTCAGCTTCGGAAGCCTTTGAATGTAGAACCAAAATTGACTAAGTGAAGTGGTTTTGGTTGCACCAGCCTTATAATGATCCAACATATATAAAGTCCTTTAAGTAGAAAAAAAATTTCCTATAGCACGGCCCCAGCCAGGGCGTTGCCCCTTGGACCCCACTAGGGGCTGCTGCTCCTAGAACCCCGCTATCAAGGCTGCTGCCCCCGGAACCCCGCTATCCCATGGAGGGTCAGTTATACGGTGTTATATTCTTCGGTCTTCCTGATGATAGTTATGCTCCATGGTAAACTATACTTGATATGTTGTATACTTAATAAGTAAAGTATTATATATTAAAGTGGAAGATAAAACTAATGAATAGTGTTACTAAAGAAATGTTACCCCCAGGCTCATATGATGATGAAAAGTCTTGCAAGCACTATGATGGACTTCACTTATGTGGGTCTAATGTATGCTGATGGATCCGTATTCATGAGCAGGCCATACGCCTTGCAGTGTTGATCAACTGTCGGGGGTTAGCTTCCACGTTTATGTATACCGACAGGGGTTGGCATTCATTGTCAATCAAGACGTTTGGGCTCTTTCTTTGTGCAAACCCAGTTTAAGGTGAAGTGGAAGATAGTGAATGAATGAAAGAAAGATAATAAACATGTTTAATGGTGTGATACGTCGCAAGATATGTTATATGTTATGATGTATGCGTGTTCATTAAAAGGAAGAAAAATATATATTTTATCATATTACTTAAAACTAGGGCTCACTCAGCAAAGCTGGCTTTTATGCATAATAGTGGCAGGTAAAGGCTGATGCTGAGGATGGCACAAGAGTGGAAGCTACTTGGCACACATGATTTGGCATCCCTAAATTATGAAATCTTGTTTTAACTTGAATAGTACAATGTATTTATTTTATTTGAGAGACAAGTGTTTGTTCACATTATGATTTATATGTTTTAAATGGATATTTGTTTAAATTCCGCTACAAATGTCATGTTTTAAATGTTCTACGCTATGAATGACCAACTGTAAGTGTTTCGGGAATGGGGCCTTACATGGAGGTTACATTACAGGAAGGGGTAGGGTCATAAATGGTAAGCTCAGCATTAAGAAGGTAAACTTTGTTAAGGAGCTTGGGTATAATTTACTGAGTGTATCCTAATTTTGTCACCAAAGACATAACATGCTCTTTATTGAGCATGAATGCATTGTTTTCAAGCCCGGGCTGGTCATTCCTTAAGAGCACATCTTGCTTACAGCACCCCGGATAGGGAACATGTACAAGATGGATTTGCAGGAAACATCCCCTTCAGGAGAAGTTTCTTGCTTTCTATCTAAGACTAATAGTGATGAGTCTTTCCTTTGCATAAAAGAATGAGCCATGTAAACTTTAAGAACATGAACAAATTAATTATGAATAATTAAGAATGATTTGGTAACTAGAATGTCAAAGAAAGAGTTTACAAGTGATGATCACTATGTTGCATGACTGAAAGGGAAACAAAACTTGTTGTCTCACACGCCAAAGGAAAAGAACTCTATTACCACTCCCCTACACTTATTACACATGGACCTCTTTGGCCCCACCAGTGTAATGAGTCTCGCAAGGACCTTATACTGTTTATTGGTCATAAATGATTTCACAAGATTCACTTAGCTTTTCTTCCTTAGAACTAAGGATGAAACTCTTGATACCTTGAAGAACTTCATTCTGAAAATTAAGAATCAAAGTGATCACAAGATCCAGATCATAAGATATGATCAAGGAATTGAATTCAAGAACAAAATCCCTAACATATTTTGTGTCGAAAAAGGTATTACAAGACAATACAGTGCTCCCACGACTCCTTAGCAAAACGGTGTTACTTAGAGGAGAAACAGGACACTTATTGAAGTTGTAAGAACCATGTTGTCTGACTCTAAACTACCCATCACCTTCTGGGTAGAGGCAGTTAACACTGCCTGCTATGTGCAGAACAAAGTTTTTGTAGTCAAGACTCATGATAAGACTCCTTATGAACTGTGGCACAAAAGAAGACATTTCATTGGTTTTAACTGGTCATTTGGATGTCCCTACACCATCTTGGATACCAAAGATCAAGTAGCCAAGTTTGCTGAGAAATCAGATGATGGACACTTTATTGGATACTCTTCCCAAGCTAAGGCTTATAGAGTATACAAATTAAAGCTAGAGTAGTTGAAGAATCAGCCAATGTGATCTTCAATGAGCACACTCCTTGTGTGAAAGGTTTTGGTCCTGATTGACTATTTTATCTCTATTAGTTACCAACTATTTAAATATATCTTGTTAAGATGTTTTAGGATCTACAAGTAACATATCAACAGAAGATCCTGACCCAAGATTTGAGCTGAGAAGACCAAGCAAGAATACTACTTCAACTCTAGTTGTAACTAACCCTGCAGGTGAAGCTCCTATCAGCACAACAATGATAAATCAAGCTGATCAATCTGAAGTGCCTGAAAATTCCATCTTAGAGGCACAAACACAATGAAGGAACTTTATATATAGGAGGACATGATAGTGGTGACAGTGATCAAGAATTTCTTGATGGTGACAACCACTCCATTGAAGACAACATGAATGATGTCACACACTCATTGGATCAAGCTTGTCTTGATAAGTGGGTGTTAATATGGTGGGGGACACTTTATTTCCAGATCTAAAATTCTCAAATTGAGATCTGTCTAATCAACTTGATATGATTCCTCAACTTAGGATCCACAACTCATACCCTACCACAAACATCATTGGAGATGTTGATAAGGGGGTGAGAACAAGAGGACAAACCCATGACAAAAATGTTTGTCTATACTCTTGCTTCTTGTCCAAGATAAAGCCAAAGAAAGTTGATGAGGCTTTGAAGGATGGAAATTAGGTTCAAGCAATGCAAGAGGAGTTGTTTCAATTCAAAAGACAAAAGGTTTGGAGCTTGTGCTCTCTTCCTCAAGGGAAGACTATCATAGGAACCAAATGGGTGTTTAGGAATAAAAAAGATGATAGAGAACTTGTCATCAAGAACAAGGCAAGACTATTTGTTCAAGGGTACACACAAGAAGAAGGAATTGATTATACTAATGTCTTTACTCCAGTAGTAAGACTTGAAGCTGTTAGGATATTCCTGTATTTGATGCATTCAAGGACTTTAAGGTCTACCAAATTGATGTCAAGTGTGCATCTTTATATGGGGTGATTGATGAAGAGGTGTATGTCAAACGACCACCAGGCTTTATAGACCCAGATAATCTTGATTATGACTACAAGCTGGATAAAGCTCTTTATGGGATGCACTAAGCTCCAAGGAAGTGGTATGAGACACTACCTCAGTATCTCTGTCAGCATGGCTATAAGAGTGGTACTACAGATGGAACTCTCTTTATTAAAAGAATAGAGAATGACTTGATGTTGGTTCAAGTATATGTATATGATATTATCTTTGGGTCAACTAATCCAAAGCTCTGCAAAGACTTTGAGAAGCTAATGAAGAAAAGATTTGAAATGAGTGCCATGGGGGAACTCAATTTCTTTCTAGGAATTCAAGTGAAGCAAGTTGACAATGGCATCTTCATAAGTCAGTCAAAGTATGTACAAGACATACTTACAAGGTTCAACATGACTGAATGTAAGGTTGCAAAGACACCCTTAGCCAGAAACCACTTTATTGGACCTGATCCTAAGGTGGAGTGTGTAGATGAACATATTTATAGGGCTATGTTGGGTCTCTCATGTATCTTAGAGCCAGCAGGCTTAATATCATGTTTGCTACATGCATATGTGCAAGATATCAAGCTAACCTCAAGATGTCACACCTGGTTGTTGTCAAAAGAATTCTTAGATATTTCAAAGATGCTCCTAAGCTACGCCTTTGGTATCCAAAGAATTCTGACTTTAATCTATATGCCTATACATATAGTGACTATGGTGGCTCAACATGAATGCTAAGTCCACATCTGGGGGATGTCAATTCCTTGGTGGAAGGATAGTCTCATGGCAATGCAAGAAACAATCCTGTGTATCTACGTCAACTGCCAAAGCTGAATACATTGCTTCTGGAAGCTGCTGTGCTCAAGTACTTTGGATTCAGAATAAGATGTTGGACTATGGATACAACTTCAAAGAGACTTCCATCCACATAGACAACAACAGTGTTATCTCTATCATAGAGAACCGTGTACAACACTCAAGGACAAAGCATATCAACATCAGGTATCATCTAATTAGAGATAATCATGATAAAGGATTAATAAAACTAATCAAGGTTAACACAAATGAACAATATATTAATCTGTTCATAAAGGATTTTGATGAATAGAGATTTAAATATCTTATATTAGCTATTGGGATGATTAATCTTGAATACATTTTCTTAAAACTTAATCAAATTATTTCTAAAAGGAAGTGTGTGTCCTAAGTTGTCTAATTTATCACCTCGATAAGCCCAGATTATCTTAGGAGAAATATTTTTCAAATAATATTCCTTAGAATTTTGAAAATTTACCGAAGTGTATTTTCTTTTGGAAGATATTAACATTGCCTTCGGAAGAATTTTAAGTCTTCAAATCACATAACTACTTAAAAGAGATTTATCTTCTGAAGAAATTCAATATTTCTTCCGAAGTCAAAAATATGCTTCTAAGTACTTATGTGTTTTTAAAAAATAAATTTCTTCCAAAAGCAATTTCTTCTGAAACTAAATACTCTTCGGAAGAGAAAATGCTACAAGTAATTATTCTTCCGAAGCCATTTTCCACTAAGCATAGGAATATTTTCCGAAGTCAAAATTTGGCTTCAGTTGTTTTTCACAAAACTTCCGAAGACAAATTACTTTCGGAAGATTTTTAGCTTCCAAAAAAACTACCTTTTTGGGCACATTATCAGAGGCGGGACCAACATTCGGACTTCAAAGTTTATCCTTTGCATTAACTTTTTCTCAAGTCTATTTCATATAAATATACCCAACAGCTTCCCCCTCTATCACTATCTTCTTCATCTGCAACCTTTTTAAACCGAAATTCCTATTCACCACCTTTGTTCTTACCTTTCTTTACCTCAAATCTACTATAAATGGCAAACCTTGATTGTAGAAACCAACCAGATTTCTCCATGCAGCTTCACTGGTAACACAATCAGGTTGCTCTGTTAAACTCTAAGAAAGATCCAAGTTTTTCAGAGGTTTGTTGCTTTCTTTCTCTGTCTAACTACTTCACCTCCCTCATAATTGATCCTCCACTCTATGAGAATCAACTTTTGGAATTCAGGAGGACCTGCCAAGAGGTCACTAGGGATGGGGAGAGGACACTGTCTACCACAGTGCAGGGGAGGACAATCTTCATCATTCCAGCTTCTATAAACTCTCATCTATAACTGGATGATGTTGAAGGTGAATTTTCCTTCCTAAAATATGTTGTAAACCACTCTATTAAGCAGATGGGCTATGAAGGTGACTTCTCAGTCAGAACCTTCAAGAAAGGGAAGGTTTCCTCTCAGTGGAAGTACCTCCTCCATATTATTATCCACAGCTTGTCTAACAAGCATGGAGGATAGGACCAAATTCTAGAAGACCTTTCTTTCATAGTCCATGGGATGGTTCATGGTGTCAATTTCAGGTATTCATAATTTGTGTATAATAATTTGCTTGCATACTTGGACTCCGTAGAATATTATATGTTCCCAAGATATGTCCAGCACATTCTAAACTATGAAATGGGCTCACAGTTGAGGGGAACAGGTAATGTTCTAAAATTGGGACAAATGAAGCCCGACATCATTAAGACAATGCTAAAGCCAATGTTGGCTTCTTAGGGGTAGAAACAGTCCTAATCCTAAAAATGTTAGAGCTCATTGCTCAAGGTGACAACCTAGCAGCACCAGCTAGTGTTGAACCCACGCTTTCCACTTCAAGACAAACTACACAGCCTCAAATAACCCTTACCTACCAAAGAAGATCTAAACGAACCCCTACACAGGTTACTCAACCTGTGCAGGCCCTCATATCACCACTCATACAGGAGGAAGTGGACATTTGAGCTCCCACTTCTCCTGAGGAGCAAGCCACTCCCATCTCACAAATGATCAGTCCTGAGGTTCTTTATGCTTAGGCTGATGAGCTCATCACTCAAGAAGCCATAAGCCCTCACTCAGAGTCTCAACACTCTAGTGAAGAACATTCAGGGGAAAGTTACCATCCTCAGCTTCTAGATCTAAACCAGCCAATACCCAGCCTTGACTTCTATGATTATGAGGATATAGAACTTAGTGCATACCATAAATCACACTTCTCTTTCCCTGCTTAAAAAGAGATGAGTATTCCAGTGTCACCCATATCTACCCCACATCATCCATCCCTACTAACGTGGATCTTTCTAAACATGTTTAGGAGATTCATATGGAAGAGGCTATCACTTCTGAAAGTGATTACATCAATAAGACCTCAAGCATGGCAACCCAGCCTATTAACACTTCAACTGGAGTTATCAGTGAGCATGGGAAAACCAGCAGCTAAGAACAACAAGCTGGTAATGAGGAAGAAGACTTAGGTCCAATTATCTCATCCCCTAGTGATTCTTTTACTGAAGATGAGGGGAATCTCAAACTAAAGATGCAAAAACTAACAAAAACATGCACCTATTTAGTCTCCAAGGTCAGTCATGTAGAATCTCAAGTGACAACCTTACAAAGGAGGGTCAATGATCAGTAACTTGAGAATTCTGATCTCAATGAACAACTAGGTAGGAGACCCTTTAGGAGGACTCAACCAGAAACACAAGAATCTGAGGATGTGATAGACTTAACCTCCAGCTCACCTATGCAAGTGGATGATGCTACCAAAAACGGGGAGGAAGATATCACAGTCACGGAACCTGGAAGTCCTTCTCAGAGTATGGATATTGAGGAATCACCAACCTCACTTCCAATTATCCACACTTAGCAACCTCCTCAAGTTCACATTGATTTGGATCTCTCATACAAAGTTGTTTCAGGAGGGAATACTAAGGGCAAAGTCAACCCCATCATATGGAGCTGTAAATGAAATTCAAGGCCTGAGGTATGATGCCGATAGAAGAGCCCTAGTACTGCATAGATTTTAAGGATAGCAAGAGGTATTAAATTTTCAGACCTTGAACTTCTATGACAGTCTTTCTCTAGTCAATAATGCCACTAACCAACCCAACTCAAAATAGGCAGGCTGACATATTGGTTGAGAGAATTGAAGACAGGATTGTTGAAGAACTCTGCTAAAGAAGAAGACAACTGTATACAGGTTATGTCATTGGTCAACTGGATATTGAGGTGGAACCCAAGATTAGATTTAAAGGGGAAACCTTGACGGAAGACCCAGTGATAGAGCCTGTGAGCATTGTCACAGAAACAACTACTTCAATGTACTTTACCCTCAGTGATGCACCAATTGGTGAAGGTGCTTCACAACCTCTCTCTGGCCAGAGCTTGACTGCTGAACCAAGCAATAAAGGCCAAAGCTTTCTCCACCCTGAGTCACCAAGGCCTGTGAGTGATAAAGGGAAGAGGACAATGACCTCTGAGGAGATTGAGGAGGAGGAAAGAGAGAGGAAGAGGAAGCTAAGGGGAGAGAGTTCAACTGCTTCCTCTGGCTTCATGGAAGCTGCAATCAGGACAACCCCCAGGCCAAGTACTCAAGATGATGAGTTGAGGGTTGTCCGATTAAATTATTTGGGAACAAGAAACTAAAACATTTATGAACTCATCTCTCTTCCCTTAGAAGAGTTAAATGAATTGCAGACCTAGAGCTGACAAAGGAGAGGAAGGAGGCAGAGAATGTAGAGTTGCTCCTTAAAGTTAAAGCTGAAAAAAACAAAAGAGGCTTTACAAACATGCTCCTACCCTCTCCCCAATTCATGAAAGCCCTGAGAGAGAGGCTGTGCAACTTAACAACCTCAGGTAAACAAGGAGTCTAATAGACAAAACATGATCAACTACTTGAGTGCCACAGGACTTTATCAGGCATCTACACTTCTTCCCCTCTCATATGAATACATAGAATTTGAGTAACTTAAGCAGCTGGAACAACTGTTCATAAATGAATAAAAGGTTGCTAAGAGAAAGATGTAGGAAGAATTTGCAAAGTCAAGAGCCATCATCCAAAAGACTCAAAAGAAGTCTGCTTACAGACAAAGGATGATGAGCTTCTTGAAGCTGTATGGATTCTCAAGAAGGAGGCTTGGTCCAATGTCTCTTTCTATTATGGATAAGCATATTAGAGTGACTAAGCGGAAGATTAAAAAGAGAGAGCTTATGGAATTGCATTCTCCACCAAGCCAAGCTTCTCCTGAGGTAGAGGTTAATGTTGAACCAACACAGACAACACAACTGGGACCTTCAACTGCATATCAGCCAACCTCTTCTTCTATTCCATAACAGGGTTCTACTCCTTATCCTTCTAAACTTGTGAGGAAAGAGGACCCAATTGAGAGAGGCATAACAGAACAACCTAGTACTCAAGACCAACCATTTTAATTAAACACTCCCAAGAGGAAGAAAAGAATGGCCATAAAGAGAGTATCTAAGAAGAGAAAGGCATCCACTTCCAAATCTCAGGATAAGTTAGAGCATCCTGAGGAAGTGCAACAAGAGGTTGCTCAACCAACTCCTACTCAAGTACAACCTCTTGCAAGTAGAAGACCCATCTTGTCTTGGACCTTTACTACTAATCCAGACAGGTGGTATGTCATCAGAGATCAAGGTGGTCAAGATGTCTACTTCTAACATGATATGCTTGATCTACCTCTGCATGATCTTCATGACATGAGAAGGTACTATGAGAGTCTAAAGGATCCTAGCCAAATAATGAAGAATGGAATGGCCTTGATCCTAATGAGGACTATCAACTGGGAACAATCTTCTCTACTTTGATAGCATCAGCCTAGGGGGAGTTTGTAAGTTTTTATATAAAGGCTGATGCAACCAAAGCCTTCTTACGTGCATGCACTCAGTACCAAGTAGAAGTTGTGCCGGAAGTTTTATACTTAGAACAAGAATTATTCTAAGTATAAAATCTTCTGAAGCCAAAGTTGCTCCACAAGCTTTATACTATGCATAAGAATTATTCCAAGTATAAAGTCTTCCAAAACCAAAGACTAAATCTTCTAAAGCAAAACATGAAGTCTTCCGTAGCTTCAAAGACAAAGTATTCTGAAGCCAAATGAAGTGAAGACAAATTTCTTCCGAAGACATAGAAGAACATGCTTTTCTCTGATGTACTTTTGCATAAAGCTGACCCACTTTCCACTGCGACTCTGAAGACTCACCAACTTGCATGAGTTGGTGAAAAGGTCCATGCTTTTACAACCATACATTGAGGTCTTGGTCTGTAACTTTCAACTTTACGTACTTTTATCCTTTTTGTAATATATTAGGATGTGAGCTATGGCATGTCATAGACACTAGCCAAAAAACAATCTGCCTTTTGACTCTACATTGATTTTTTTTCTTTCAATGTTCTAACTAGCTTTCCAAGTATGGCTGGTTGTAGGATGTAGTATAAAGTATCTCAAGGTGTTCTAATCTAAATGAACTTATCCATTATAACTCTTGTAAGAGAACTTGAGATAAATATATAACATTCTTGAAAACCATATATACATTATTCTTGAGTTCTGTCTCATTGTTATATGTGTTCTTTGCATCTTGTTCTTAAACCCGGTTTCCTATTTGAACTGTTAAGTGTTCTAACACTCTCCTCATTATGAGACCGATTGTATTGACCATCCCTTAATCGGTCCTGCAATTATTATTATTATTATTATTATTATTGTTGTTGTTGTTGTTGTTGTTGTTGTTGTTGTTGTTGTTGTTGGTGGTGGTGGTGGTGGTGG
>BJCO01638757.1:0-16922 GCA_018326465.1 Flaveria floridana | reverse complement strand
AATATGATTTATTGTTACATGCTTATATGAACATGTTATATAGGTTTACAGTTGTTAGACATAGTTCTGTATTATTAAATGTTCAGGAATATGTTTAATTAAGTATCATGATTCAGTCGCACGACTGGACCATGCGAATGGGCAATCGCACGATTGAACCAGGTGATTGAGTCAATCGCACGATTGAGTCATAAGACTGACTCAGTCGTACGAATGAATCAATCGTATGACTCAGTCGCACGACTGAGCCATTCGCATGGCTCAGTCGTACGAATGAAAGCTGTAACCTATAAATACCACTTAATTCTTGGAAAAACGGAACACTTCGATTATTATCAACCCTAGCCATTCCTGTTCGTCCAGAGAGTCCCTTCTAACTTCACAGAACGATTCTTATCGATTCTAATCAGTTCTTAACGTTTTCTCATCGCTAGTTTTGATCGGATTAACGTTCTCCCTGATTGGATCGCCAATCAAATAGGAGTCAACACTATTTGATCTGGTTTCACGTAGAGTCAGTTAGTACTCCATCCATACACGGTCCTAACACGCCGGCTGATCTAAGTCAGCTGACTTCCAGTGAAACTATAGTTTCGCTGGTAGTTTCACTGGGTCAGTTGAAACTATTACAAAACTAAAACTAACTACTATTTACATACAATAATCAAACTAACATAAATCCTATTACAATTAAAGCAAGATAACAAACAAAATAACTAAGGTGAGTCCAACCTATCCTTGATCTTCAGTTAGTTTCACTGAACAACCCCCTTTTTTATGAGAAATGTGACATTGTGCCTATTAAAACTTCTCCGCCCCATAAAACCAAACACTTAAAAGGAAAAATAAGATAAATAAAAATTGAAATAAAACAAGATAGTCATAAAGGATATGTTCTTTTTCTTTTTCTAGAAGTTTTCAGGAGAGTCGTAGTCTGGCGGGATTACTGATATGTTTGTCCTTTAAAACCCATGCCTCATTCTTTTCAATGAACAATCTGCAGCTTCTTTTTATCATGTTTTGAATTTGATTAAAGATGCTCTGGTAACTTGGTCCCCATAGACATTCGACAAAGAACTTATCCTGTCATCATGGCTTATTGAGTAATATGATTGACTCTGCCTGATTTTGCATTTGATTCTCCAGAGATGCTAACATAGACAACGATCATTTGAGAACCATTGTGAATGTTTTTCAACATCATTTGATTGGTGGAGCTTTCGACAATAATCTTTTGATTTAAAGAAACATTGTGATATAATTTCGAGGTAAGATGATGAGAGCTCCACGTATATACTCACGTATAACAGAGGAGATGATCATCTGAAATGTGCTGGTGAAACTTTAGGTCTATACTTACGTATAACAGAGAAGTTTCACCACTCCAGGTCAATGTTCACATATAGAAGAGGAGATAAGCACGTGAAAGTATTGTTATTGTACATTCTAAAAGAGTCAGAAGTGACTCAAAAATAGAGGCTTTTCTGAAGAGCATAACTAGAAGCATTTGTTTTTGCTAACTAGGTGCTCAACTCAGGGCTAGGGTGAGGGTGATTTGGGATTTTAGGGGAATCAGAACAGAAATTTTGAAACTCTCAACCAGCTTCTGACAAGGATTTGTTTCTTTGTGCAGGACAAGATGTCACGGGAACGATCCTTATTACCGAGCTCTTGAACAATTAGTTTGGCCACACGATCACTGTTTACTTTGTTTTTGGGCTGAGCCTATCATGTATATCCCAGCACAAAACCATTTGACCTCCTTCAAACTCTTTTTCTTTCAGATTTTGGGGATTCCTGAAAAACCAAAAATTGAAAAAACTTAAAGTTTGTTCTTTATTCTCCCCCAAACGTTCTATTTGATTGCAATCTAAAGAGAAATTTCTGTTTTTCATGAAAAGAAAAAAGTGACAGAATATGGAACACAAAGTTTCACGAGCACAAAAGAAATATTGCTAGAAAATTATTTACACAATTTACAAGAATTTTATGAAAACGGGTTATCAAAAGGATATTAAGCCCAACACAGAGGTCAATTCATAAACCGAGGTTTATCAAAAGTTGTAGTAAAATGATCCGCTTTTTGATTCTTTGTATCAATTGAGATAATATTAATGAAACCCTTCTCCTGAGTATCACGGATTGTATGAACTCTTGTTTCAATGTGCTTGGTTCTCGTTTGATGAACTGGATTTTTGGTAATTCTAATTGCAGTTTCATTGTCATAAAAGAGTGGAGTATAAAGGAAATTGATTCCATAATCCATCATCTGATGTTGGATCCAAAGCACTTTGCAGCAGCAGCTTGATGCAGTAATGTATTCAACTTATCCTGTTAAAAGAGATACAGTTGTCTGCTTCTTGCTTCGCCATGAAATAAGGCAATCCCTAAGATATTGACATCCACCGGTTACTGACTTTCTATTTATCCTGCAACCACCATGATCATTATCAAAATAAGCATGTAAGTCAAAGTTCCTTCCTTTTTGTTACGAAAGACCCAAATTGGAGTAACCCTGAAGATAACGAAAAATGCATTTAACAACATTTTCATGTGACTCTTTTGGATTGGCTTGAAAACGGGTACAGTAGCATATGGCGAAGGTTATATCTGGACGGCTTGCAGTGAGATACATGAGAGAGCCTATCATGGAGCGATAACGATGAGCATCCACTAGCTTCCCATTATCATCTGGAGTTAGACATGTCTGAGCAGTGAATGGGGTAAGTTCTGGAGAAGCGTCATCCATCTTGTACTTGGTAAGAATCTCCAGTATGTACTTTTCTTGATGAATGAGAATTCCAACTGGCTTTTGTTCAACCTGCAAGCCTAAGAAAAAGCATATCTCCCCCATCATGCTTATTTCAAAGTGATCCTTCATTACTTCTTCAAATTCTCTGCACAAGTTCTCATTAGTTGACCTAAAGAAAATATCATCAACATACACTTGAACAATGACCATTTCACTATCAACCTATAGTGCCACACGAGAAACCGTTGCTGAGCAAATACTATGTCAAAGTTTCGTACCAGATATGAAAGGCTTGATGTAATCCATACAAAGACATATCCAGTGTATAAAATTTGTTTGGAAAATCAGGATCCTCAAAACCTGGTGGTTGACATACATAGATCTCCTCAACAATATTCCCATATAGAAATGCACATTTCACATCCATCTGAAAAACATTGAAGTTCTTGTGAGCAGCGTGAGCAAGAAAGATTCTGATGGCTTCAATGCAAGCGACTGGAGCAAACACCTTAGTATAGTCAATTCCCTCTTCTTGTGCGAATCCTTGAACAACCAATCTATGTTTCTTTCTAACAACCACGCCATGATCATCTGGCTTGTTCATGAAAATCCACTTTGTTCCAATGGGAAGTTTATTGGGAGGAAGATCAACTAACTCCTAAACTCTTAACTTCCTGAACTGTTGAAGCTCTAATTGCATCCAACTTAGATCTTGAAGTGCAGCTGAGATATTTTTAGGAACTGTTTAAGATAAAAATCATGCGTAGAGACATTCATTAATCAAACCAGATTGACTTCGAGTCTTAACTCCGTTAGTGATAGATCCAATGATGTAATCATCCGGATTATCCTTTAGAGTTTTGAAATTGCTGGTAAGTGTTTATGGATATGATAAAGATGAGGATGCAAATTGTGATGGTAGCGGTGATAGGATGAGGATACGGGAGTAGGTTCTTATGAAGAAATGGGATGTGATAGTTGTGAAGGTTGAGGATCAGGTTGAGATGTTTGGATTGGATCTGTTGTAGGTGGAGGGATAAGTTCATTGTTTAATAGTGGTGATAAAGGTTCACATGGAGGAATGATATCAATGTTAGAGCAAGGAACATCATCATCATCAAAAACTAGAAGATTAAATGAATTGAAGACAGTATGTGTATCATAGAATCAAGCAGGATCAGATCCCATGTTTAGAGAATTAGATTCCTTCCAATCAACATAGAAGGAATCCTACATGATGCGTGTTCATTTGTTGTAGACCTGATACGCCTTTTGCGAGGTAGAATAACCAATGAAGAAAATTTCATCGGAGACTGTACCAAACATTGACTTCTGAGCTTGAGTGTTAAGCAAAGTACACGAGCAACCAAAAGGATGAAAGAAGTCAATCAAAGGTTTCCTTTTAAGAAGCAACTCATATGAAGTCTTCATCTTGTCTTTCATGATGAGCACGCGATTAAGCACATAGGAAGCACAGTTGACTGCCTCTACCCAGAAAATAATTGAAAGCTTGGACTCAATCAGCATAGTTCTAGCCGCTTCAATCAGAGTTCGGTTCATTCTCTCTGCAACACCGTTTTGTTGAGGTGTTCTGGCAGCACTGAACTATCTGAGAATTCCTTTGCCAACACAAAATAAATCAAAGATATGGTTTCTGAACTCTGTTCTATTGTGGTCGTAACCTTCCTTTTGTTGATTGATTCAATGATGAGGATCAGCTTCTGCAACTCCTTTGCAGTTTCTTCTTTGTGAGCTAGAAATCTTATCCAAGAATATCTTGAAAAATCATCTGTGACAACCAAACAATAAGATTTCTTAGCTATTTATTTGACACTGATAGGATCCAATAAGTCAGTATGTAACAATTTAAGGGGTTTTGAAATGGAATTTTTAGTTTTAAGATTACGTAACTTTTTATGCTGTTTTCCTTTAGCATAAGCCATGCACTTTTCTACATAGTGAAATCTTTAAGTGGTAGCCCCCTGACAAGATTGTTCTTAACCAGCTTATTGATATTCTTAAAATTAACACGTCCTAAATGACGGTGCCATAAAAAGGATTCAGATGATAATGCCTTTGACAAAAGACAAGTCACAGTTGAGGTAGATTCTTGAGATCCCATATCTAACTGATATGTATCATTCTTTCTTGGAGCTCGCATGACCACCAACTCTTCTGGGATAGTAAACTCTGGCTTAAGGAATAAGCATTCATTTGACATGAATAGCACCAGAATATCTTTCTGATAGATTTATGATACACTTAAAAGATTGAATGCAAGCTCACGTAGTTCACTTTCTCTGGTGTCAATGAACCATTCGACGCTTCTCCTTTACCGATCATCTTTCCTCCATTCATGTCTCCAGCAAAAGCAACATATCCTCCATTTATTACTTGATAGTTAGTAAGTAAGTCCTTCAACCCGGTCATATGCCTGGAGCATCCCCTATCAATATGCCAATATCTTTTGATATCTTTTCCAAAATATCCCTGGCATTTGAGAAAGAACTAGTTAGTTTTTGAAATGGGGACCCAAGTTTTGACTAACCTAGGTCTTGGAACAGAAGATTGCTTATTAAAAACATCTTTAACAAAATTCTTTATTTTAATCCTAAAAGAATTACTATATACATTCCTATTATCTAACTCCGGGCAGTGTTTAACTACATGATCATCCTTTCCGCATGTAAAACAATAAGACTTTAAACCCTTCTTAAAACATCTTGAAACAGAAGGTTTATCCATACTAACTTCTTTTTCACATTCAGACATCTATGAATCAGAATTGCTGTAAGTATCATAAATGGCCTTTGATTTACCTTTTGTGACCTTTCTATTATTAACTTTTGGTTCAATTTTATTACATACCTTTGAAGAAGTAATTTCCTTCTCTTTCGGTTTAGAAATCCGAATGGGTGTAAAAGATGGAATTGGATGAGAAAAGAATTTTTCAAAACAATTTGTTTTTGTTTGATTTTCTAAAGATTGTCTTGAACATGTATCCGTTTCATTAACACAAGCATTTGAAACAGAAACATCATAATTTGATTCATAAGCATCTAAATTTGAACAAGTTGAACTACTATGAAACAAACTATTTTCTTACAGAGATTTTTCAGAAACAAAACAACTTGAACTACTGTCTTTATGAGACTTCTTGGAATCATAAAAACTAAGACTAGAGCTGCCAAGACCATTACTTTCTCCATAACCATACTCCTCCCAAATCTCTTTATGGTTTACTCCCTCTAAACCTACAAACAGACTATTAGTATCATTCTATATAATCTTAGTAATCAACTTATTTTTAGGACGAGGTGCAGGTCTAGGAGAATAAAAGTAAGTACTAGGAGGAGGATAAACATAAGTGTGTTCTTCATGACCCAAACCAGTCTTGATTCTAGCCCCCCTTTGTTTCTTGCACAAAACCTCCAATTTCATTCCAGAAATTGTGCATTTATCAAGTTTAGATTTCAACTTACTTGTTTCAAATTCAGCAAGTGCAACCCGTTCTGTCAAAGCATTTATCTCGATGTTTTTTCCCAAAAAATTTCTTTTTAAATGATCATTTTATTTTAAAGCTTCATTTAACTTTACAAAATATTTTGATTCATTTAATTTAAATTCCTTATTGACTCGGTTTACTTCCTTTTCGTTATCTAATAATAACATATTTTCTTTATAAACACCGAATAAACGAATTTGCAAGAAGGAGAGCGCATGTCTTGTATTATCTCATAAGGAAGACCCATAACTACTTTTTTCAGCAGCTAGGGCTTTTTCACATTGGCAAACAGGTGTGTTTTCCTTGTACTCCTCCTCAGCAGCTTTCTTCTTCTCTTCCTTATCATCTTCTTTCTCATCAACCTCTTCCATCCCAGCATTCACACAAACTTTCCCTTCCTGCTCATAATTAACACCAACCTGAGCTTCTTCTTTCTTTTAAATAGACTCACTAACTTTCACACCTTCACTAACCACAACTTCTTGACTTTCACCGCTAGCTTCCCAATGAAATTCCTTGAATGGATCAAAGTTCCTAAAAAAGTCTTCATCATTTTCCACCACCTCAGCCACTAGTGTAGGATTAACTTCTTCTTCAGTTTCCTTAATCTCAGCACTCCAATCAAAGTTAGTAATCAGTGTTGTTTCCTTCTTTGGCTTGCTTTCTTCTTTATCAGTGATCGGTATGACTTTTGAAGTTCCCGGGGTTATTGGTTAGGTGATAATTGGGGACGGGCATTCTCTTTTGAAGTGACCCAATTGCTTACAATTAAAACACCTCAGCTTCGACTTACCAAAGCCAAGTTTTGAGTTTTGATTTTGACACACAAAGTTCTTCCTTCCTATTCTTTCCATAAATCTTCTTGCTCGCAGAGTGAGCATGTATCAGTCTCCTCCAAATCGTCTGGATCAAGTTGATATATGTCTTCCATTGTCATTCCTTTTTCTTTGAGTTCACCAGCCACCAATGCTTCATAACTATGCACAAAACATCCCAAACAGTGCCATAGTATCAGGCGGAACTTGAGTAGTATTTGATGCTTTGGAGTTTGAACCACCACTTGATGAACCACTACAAGACTTTTTTGAATTTCCATAACCAGAATACCCACCATGAGTAGTGCCAAACACTTGAGAGTTTGCATCGGTTGAAAATAAGGCAACATTATATGGATAAACTGAAGCTGACACCATGGACTGATTGTATTCTCCCCTTTTCAAATCCAGATTAAATGATTTTAGCTTGTTAATCACATCGATGATCTTATAGTCTACAAAGTTCCTTTCCTGCGTTAACATTCTGACTTGAGGACTCCCCTATGGCGGAAGTGAGTCTAGAAGTTTTGTGACTTGTTCATAATTTCCTAACTGTTCGTCATACTTTTTAAGATTACTAGAAACGGACAAGAATCGGTTGGTAAGATCAGTTAGACTTTCGTGCTTGTGTCCAACGAATGAGTTAAACTCCTTTTCAGCCTGAGCTTTCTTGTCCTTCTTCAAATCCTCAGTCCCATCATAAAACTCACACAATGTATCAAATAAGGACTTGGCATTGTTATGTTCCACAAAATGATTACAGGTGCCTTGAGCTAAACAAAGAGTTAAAGCTCCAAAAGCCTTTTGATCTCGGTCAATAAGGTTGAGGTCTTTTTCAGTGAATGTCGAAGGATTAGTGTTCCGTAAAGTAACATCTCTAATAGTGATGGTTGGGGTGTGAGGACCATTCATAATATATTCCTATTGGTTGTGATCGGTGTAGTAGAAAAAGGCTTTTAGACATCTTTTCCAATTCTCAAAATTATCACCATTCATAAGGCTCGGTGGCCTATTAGGTGCAATGCCCTCCACATTAGAAATGTCTTGTAGTTGTCATCTTGAAAAACAGAGGGTAATTTCACTCAAATTGGTAATTTCACTCAAATTGGTAATTTCACTAGTAGTTTCGCCAGCAATTTCGTCCGGAATTTCGCTCAACAATAGTTTCGCCTGAAAACATAGTTTTGACTGTAGTTTCGCCCGAAACAAATTGAACTTTCATTCAAAAGACAAATTTGGCAACAATTTCGCTCGAATTTGCAAGCAAATCACTGAACGTTCATGCACAAAACACTACTTTCGCTGAACCGATGATGATCCGTAGTTTCGCCAGATGAACTCTAATTTCGCTCAATAGTTTCGCCCGACGAAACAGATAACTTTCACAACATGAAATCAGCCAAAGATCACCCAAAACACAATCAATTAATGATTGGATGATTTACAAAGCTTCATACACACAAACACAAGTAATTCTCAAGCAATTTCCATCTCCAAAACACACAAATCAGTAGCTAAAATGAATGAAATAGTGTTTTAAGCAAAATAACCCCAAAAAACAATCAAAATCTCAACAGATCAAGAGCACTAAGGCTCTGATACCATTTTGTTGGTCCATATGATTCAATAATCAGTGCAAATGATTTAATAAACACAAGCAAATCCCATTGAAACACAAACTCTATAGTCTAGAATGAATATGTTTCATGGTTTTCCAAAGCAACAATCAAATATAAACAATAACACAGATATGATGCTCAAAATATGATGACAATATGCTTCTAGCAATCAACACAGCCGTCACAGATTAGAAATACTCTCTATTATGTTATGCAAATGAAGTTCCAAATAGTTAAAATTGCAAAGGAAACAAGACATTATATACACACCACAATTTCACCCGTAGTTTCGCTACGCGAAAATGTCTTGACCAGTTACCTACTATTGCCCGACGACATAACTGTTTTACCGGGTACACTGACCAAGGCTTGCTACGAGCGAAACTCAGTTTTGCTCATAGTTTCGCCCAAACTACAAAAGACAAATTACATCCTAATACAAACTAACATCAGTCCTAACAAAGACACAAAAGGCTTTGGTGAGTCTAACCTATCATGGTCGTCAACTTGTAACATAATTTTATCATGATTTGGGTTTCCTTAAGAACGCTTAAGAAACTTGGTTCCCATAGTCATTCGGCAAAGAACTCATCTCATCATCATGGTTTATTGGTTGTAATCATTGATTCTGCTTGAAATTTTATGGGATGGACATACGAAATATCATCTGGCATCTAAAGATGTACAAGAAAATGATGTATGAGGGGTGGATAATCAGAGCTCTAGGTCTATGCTCACGTATAACAAAGGAGATAATTATTTAAGCCAAATAATAAGAGAGTTAGGTCTATAGTACGTATAACAGAGAAGATCATCATTTGAGCATGTTGATGAGAAATTTAGGTCTATACTCACGTATAAAACAGAAGATCATCACTCCAGGTCAATGCTTACACATAGTAGAGGAGTTGTACATGCAATTATTAATGATATAAGGGTGATGAAAAATTTTAAAGTGCATGTATCAAAACAAAGATCAGCCACTCCCAACATAGTTTTTAACGAGACTTGTAACTTTGTGCAAGCCAAGATGACATGAGAATAATCCTTATTACTGAGATTAATTTTTAGTTAAGTCACACAATCACCATCTACTTCGTTTTAGGCCACCAGGTGTAACGCCCGTAAGTTTATTTAAGATGAATAAAAGAATAAAAGAGAAAAGGGAAAGGGGAGAAATTAATGTCAACCATTCATAAGGAGTGGTGAAAAGTGTCAAGAGCACAAAAATCACATTTATTTTGTACAAAAAGGGAGGCATGGCCACCCATGTTGTCTGCATATCCTCTCATTCGATATTTTTAGAGAGAGAAAGAGCAAGACACGGGATTTTGAAAGAAGAACCAGAAAACTCGAAGTTTTTGGTAAGAAATCTCAAGTTTTTGAAGCTTTAGATGATTCTAGACCCGTATATGTGCTTATAAATGTGACTTGTGTGTTCGGGTGGTATGGTGTGTGTGTTTTAGGTGTTAGAACAGTCGAAGAGGCTCGGGTGAAGAGTGTGAAATTGAAGAAAACAACAAAGGTGAGTTTCTAGACCCCCTCTTTACACGTTTTTAAATGATTTGGGGCTGGAAAATGCATGTATGTATGTTTTTATGAATTTGGGTATGATACCCGTATGTTATGTACATGTGTATGTTTATAGAGCATGTTTTGGAGTGAACGTATGGTTATGTTTATATTAAGTGTATGCCTGGAATCGTATGTACATGTTTAGAACTAGGTATTATGATGTTTGGGGACTGGAATATGAATTAGAAACATGAACAGGCTGCTAATACGCCTAATGAGTCCAAATAGTGGTCATGAGTCTGAAATTTGGACTTAGAAAAATTAAGTACAAATAATAAGTCTGAATAGTGCTTATACGCCCAGAAAATTTGCCTTAGAAATATTCTAAGTAGGGTTATGAGTCCAAATAGTACTCATACGCCCAAAGTTTTGCCTTAGAAAATATTCCAAGTAAGGTCATGAGTCCCAATAATGCTCATGAGTCCAAACAGTACTCATGAGTCTAGAAAATTTACTAAGTATGGGAGGTGAAAAGTCTGAACAGTGGTCATATGACTAGAAAAATTTTCTAAGTATAAGGTGGGAAGTCCAACAGGGCTCATACGCCCAACAGTGCTTATACGCCCAGAGTTGAAATTTTTCTAAGTGTAAGCTGGTAAGTCCGACAGTGGTGAAACGCCTGAACAGGGCTCTTACGCCCATATACTTAGACTTTTTAACAGAATTTTCTTGGAGTCTGTGTAGTAGGGTTTCGCATGATTATTGAATGGGACTTTATTAAATACGTATAATTATGTTTGAATGTAATAATACCCCTTTTCATAATATTTTAATTAATATTACGATTAGGGCTATTATTAAAAATTATTATTGATATTATTGTTAATATTATTAGTATTATTATTATTAATGTGCTTATTAATAATAATAATATTGTATGACTCTATGTGGAATGATCACGATCAAGACAGGAATTATTATCATTAATAAAGTGGAAGATTAATGATAAAGAAAAGTGGAATGTAATGAATAAACGAAAGTCTTGCAAGCAAATGTATGGAGGTGCACACCCCTGGTAGGTGTTAGCTCAACTGTGATGCGGGTTCGCTACCCCGAAGGATGCACACAGGGTCAATCTTTGAGATTGACAATGGGTGAGCAACTTTGTGTTGCAAAAGACCACAGAAGACTTACAACCCGTGAGGTTGGTAATGGGTGAGTGACTCAGTGTCGCAACAGATCAAAAGTCTTGCAATCCTTGAGATTGCTAATGGGTGAGCAACTTTGTGTTGCAAAAAAACCGCAGAAGACTTACAACCCGTGGGGTTGGTAATGGGTGAGTGACTTAGTGTCGCAACAGACCAAAATTCTTGCAATCCTTGAGATTGCTAATGGGTGAGCAACTATGTGTTGCAAAAGACCGGAAGAAGAATAATAAAAGTACGAATTAAACGATGATAAAGATAATAAAAATATTACCTAAGTGTACGTACGATGTATGATCACCTACAAGAATGAGGAACGGTCTTGAATTAAAAATAAACTATTTTAATTATGAAACTAGAACTCACTCAGCAACGCTGACTTTTATGTATTTTCCAGTTGGCAGGTAACAGGTTGCTGAGGATGGCACACGGGGATGGCTACGCGGCGGGCAAGACTGACATCCATTCACTTTTTGACGATACTGTTGTTTTGTAATTCATTCAACTAATCATTTTGTGACTTATGAACTAAAATGTATTGCTTAACAACAGTGTTTATAACGAATAGATGGTTTTTGATAAAAGAATTAATTCCGCTGCTTAAATTTATAATATGTATGTTTTATGCTGTGAATGACCAACTGTGAGCGTCCCGGGAACGGGGCCTTACACCAGGCCTACCAACATATCCCAACACAATGCCCCTGACCTCCTTCAGACACTATCCAAGCTTTCTAAATCCTACACCAAAAAAATATAAGATTATATACACAATAACCTTAAAAGAGGAAACAATGTAAATTTAAAAGGTCAAGGTCTATTCTCCCCTGAAATTTCTATTTCAGTGCAGCAAAAGAAATTTCCTTGTAAACTGTGATACATTTTTTAGGAAGAGTGGGTTTGAAGCTTCTTAGCTCACACAATATTTTTTATTACATATCTTTTATATTTTTTTAGACACAAAAATAAGACACTTATGAAATATTTACTGATGATTGCCAAAAATTGCCCTTAAAATGATATTAGACCCAACATGTGGATCAATTCATAAAAACGAGATTTATCAAATATTTTCGTGAAAAAATCAGCCTTTTGAATTTTGGTGTCAATGGGAATAATATCCATAAAACCCTTTTCTTGAGCATCTTGAATTGTATGAATTATTGTTTTAATGTGCTTGGTGCAAGTATGATGGATTGGATTTTTGGCGATTCCAACAGCCGCTTCATTATCCTAGAAGAACGGCGTGTGAAGGAAGTTAATTCCATAATCCATCATTTATTGTTGAATCCACAACACTTGGAAACAACAATATGAAGCAACAATAAACTCAGCCTTGCCTGTGGATAGAGAAACTGTTGTCTTCTTTTTGCTTTGCCACGAAACAAGGCAATCCCCGAGATATTGACATCCACTAGTAACTGACTTTCTTTCAAGCTTACAACCTCCATAATCGCTGACAGATTACGTATAAAGATCAAAATTTCCTCTCTTCAATTACAAGAGACCCAAACGGGGAGATCCCTTTAAGTAGCAGAAGATACGTTTAACAGCTTTCTCATGGGAGTCTTTGGGATTGGCTTGATATCGAGCACAGTAACACACAGAAAATGTAATATCTAGACGACTCACAGCAAGATACACTAGGGATCCGATCATAGAATGATATTGGTAGGCATCAACTGGCTTTTTATTATCATCAGGGGTAAGGCAGGTTTAAGAAGAAAATAGAGTAAGCTCGAGAGAAGAATCATGCAAGTTGTACTTCAGTAGAATTTCCAGAATGTATTTCTCCTGATGAATGATCTGGCTTTCGATCGACCTGTAATCCTAAGAAGAAGCACATCTTCCCTATCATGCTCATTTCATAGTGCTCTTTCATCACTTCTTCAAACTCTCTACATAACTTTCATTCGTTGAGCCGAAGATGATGTCGTAGGCATATACTTTAACAATGAGCATATCTACATTAACCTCCTTCTTATATAAGGTCATATATATAGTCCCACGTTTGAAGCCTTTGCTAAGGAGATACTATGTAAGGGTTTCTTAGTAGATTCTAGGAGCTTGATGTAATCCGAATGGCTTGAATCCGAGCTACAGGGGCAAACACCTCAGTGTAATCGATCCCCTCCTCCTGAGCAAACCCTTGAACAACCAGCCATGATTTGTTTCTAATCACAACTCCTCGGTTATCTGATTTGTTCTTGAATACCCATTTTCTACCAATTGGATACTTATTTGGAGGAAGATCAACTACTTGCCACACTTTTAGTTTTCTAAACTGTTGAAGTTCTAACTGTATTAACTCAACCCGGCTTGGATCTTAAAGAGCCATGGTGACATTTTTAGGAATGATTTGTGATAGAAAGCAAGCAAAGAGACATTCATTGATTAGGCCAGATTGGGTTCGAGTCCTGACACCATCAGATATTAATCCGATAACATAATCATGTGGGGGATCTTTTAGGGTTTTAAAGTTAGTGTTAAGGGTTGATGGATTGGATGAAATAGGTTGAGGGGAAGATGGTTGTGAGGTAGATGTTAGTAAGGAGTATGGTTGATATAATAGAGGACTTTGTGGCAATTGAGAGTGGGTAGAAGGAATTTGATTTGAGGTTCAAGTTCAGGTTGAGGTTAAGGTTCTGGTTGAGGTTGTGGTTCTGGATGAAATTGAATGAAAGGTTGAACACTTGATGAAGGAATATCATCATCAAGAAATCATGGTAGATTGAATGAGTTGAAAATAGTGTTTGAATCATAGAACCAATCTGGATCAGACCCACTGTTCAAAACATTGGACTCTTGCCAATCAACATAGAAGGATTCTTGCACTTGTTTGTTTGTTGTATACTCTGTAAGCCTTTTGAGTTGAAGAGTATCAGACAAAATAAAATTCATCTGACACTGCTCTAAATTTGGAATTTTGATCTTGAGTGTTCAACAAAGTACATGGCACTCGAAGGAATGAAAGAAGTAATCAATGGTTTTCGCATGTCAAACAGTTCATATGGAGTCTTCATCTTGTCTTTCACAATCAGAACTCTGTTTACAATATAGGAAAAACAGTTGACTGCTGCTTCCTAGAAAATAATAGGAAGTTTAAATTCTATGAGCATAGTTCAGGCTTCTTCAATGAGAGTGCGATTCTTTCTTTCAGCAACTCCATTCTGTTGAGGTATTCGGGCATTGCTGAATTGTCTAAGAATCCCTTTGCCTGCATAGAATGAATCAAAGATCTGATGTCTAAACCCTATTCCGTTATCACTTCTGATCTCCAAGACCTACTTGTTACTGATGTTCTCAATGGTTAAAATCAGCTTCTGTAACACCTTTACGGTCTCCCCTTTATGTGACAAGAACCGCACCCAAGAATATCTCGAATAATCATCTGTTACAACAAGACAATAAGATTTCTTAGCTATACTTTTCACGCTTATTGGACCAAACAAATCACTATGTACTAACTCTAGAGGATTACAAATAGAATTTTCTTGTTTAGGCTTGTGTGATTTCTTGTGCTGTTTACCTTTAGCACAAGATATACGCTTTTCGATTACAGAAAAATCCTTTTGAGGTAAACCTCTTAAAAGATTATTTTTAACCAAATTATTAATGTTCATAAAATTCACATGGCCTAATCTTTTATGCCAAAGAAATGATAAGTTATGGTGGAGGTTGATTCTTTAGAGTTCATATCAAGCAGATATGTGTCATTCTTCCTTGGAGCTCACATGATTACCGAATCATCTGAAACTAAAAATTCTGGCTTAAGAAACATTCGTTAGATTCAAAAAGCACAGGAATATTCTTGTAACAACTTTGTGACATGCTCAGAAGATTGAATGCCAATTTTAGCACAAAATTCACCTTTTCAAAGGTTAAAGAACCATCGGATACCTCACCTTGACCTATCATTTTACCTCCCTTTTTATCACCCACAAAGGCAACATATCCTCCATTTATTATCTATTAATTGGTAAGAAGGTCCTTCAGTCCGGTCATATGCCTTGAACATCCACTATCTATGTGCCAGGTGCTATTGATAGTCCTTCTCGAATGTTTCTGGAAAATGAATCAAAGAAAATCATTTAGACACAGGGAACCAAACCTTAACCGGTTTAGTTATGGAAGAAGATGAATTTGTACAAAAGAAACTATCAACAAATTATTGTATTCTATTTCCTATGGAACGATTATCTACTATTAAAACCTCTTGACAATGCTTGACAATGTGATCATGTTTTCCACAGTTAAAACAATCAGATTTTAGACCTTTTCTTTTATCTTTTTGAATTGGAATATTGTCCAGAATAATCTCTTCCTCACATTCAGACATAAGAGAATCACAATCACTGTAAGTCACATACATTTCCTTTGACTCATTATCTGAGTCAGAAGATCTGTCATGATTTGTAGATTCTCTTATCTCTGAAATATTAGAATCATGTGACGATGTTGTTTCAGTTGTAGTAGAGATCTGAATGAGGGGTGAAAGTGGAAATAGGAGGAGAAATGATTTTTTAAAACAATTTTATTTTGAAGAATTCTTATCGCCTTTACTGAGAACACCACCATTTTCATTAAAGCTTGAAACATCAACTTCATTTTATTTAAACATTGGGGAATGAGAACAACTGGAATGTAAACTATCCAAACTAAAGTTGGTGCTACTAAAACTAATATCTACAAAAGACTTTTTGGAATATGAAGAACTAGAACTACTATTTCCAAGAGCTCTACCTCATCTATAATCATAGTCTTCCCAAACCTCTCTATGATTCACTCCTTTTAAACCTACAAACAAATTGTTAGTATCCTTTTTAATTAAATCATTTGTAGGATGAGGTGTAGGCATTGTATATTAGAAAGGTGCTAGGCGGTGGGTAAACATGAGTGGTTTCACCACAACCCAAACCTGTCTTAATTCGAGCTCCCCTTTGTTTACTATATAGTTCCTCTAGCTTCATCCCCAAAATAGTCCATTTATCAAGTTTTGTTTTTGTAGGATTCGATCTGCCCAAGATACATATTAAATTGATGTGGCTAGTGTGATATGATCCAAGTCGGGTAATACCCAATAACAAGCTAGACAAACACCTGCAATATTTATTTATTGATTTGATCAGTTAAATAAATAACAACACCAAAGCATTTAGAAAATTGGTTTTCTAAATAAATGCACTTAAGAAATTAATAAATAACATGGGTTTATTTATTTTGAGAGATTACTTTATAATTGTTATTTAATGGTTAATTAATAATTATAAAATAAAACGATAACATGACATGTAAGATGTTACAAGTTAATTAAAATTAGGTTTTAATTAATGTCATGTTAAAGTTAGTTGAGTGTACAAAATAAAATGTAAATGTTACAAGTTTTATTTTGGGGCTTTAGTTAAATAAATGGATGGTGTAAAAGAAAAAAAAAATTAAAATACACACACATGCAAGCTCACGGTCAAAGAAAGCAAAAAGCACATCCATTTGTTTAAATAAGATGCCTTA
>BJCO01638753.1:0-13309 GCA_018326465.1 Flaveria floridana | reverse complement strand
AACCTCTTCTCACATCTCCCCACCCTCCCCACCTCCCCCATCAACTCCCAAACCTCTGATCACAACTCCCCCCACCACCTAAAATTGACCGGCCCTCCATCCCAGCGTCGCCACCTCCTGCGCCGCCGCCTCCTCCACCGGTTGTTCCCCCTGCGCCGCCGCCTCCTCCGTCGGTTGTTCCCCCTGCGCCGCCGTCTCCTCCATCGGCTGTTCCCCCTGCGTCGCCGCCTCCTCCGCTACTTGTTCCCCTGCGCCGCCACCTCCTTCGCCACTTGTTCCCCCTGCGTCGCCGCCTCCTCCCCCCGCGTCGCCGCCTCCTCCGCCAGTTCATCAAGTTGTGATATGGTCTTCGATTGAATCGTATAAGTTGAATAAACAGGATTGATCGTCGGGATTTGGGGATGATGGGGTATGAAATGGTAGAGAGATTTGTTTGATTTTGTTATTCGATTGTGTGGTTTGATTTTGTTGGAGATTTGTTTGATTGTTCTTGAAATGGTAGAGAGATTGGATCATGACACGATGGTAAACCAATCTGTGCAGTTTGTATTTGACTTTTTCTTGTCTTAGGACTGTGTGGTAAACCAACCTCTGCAGTTTGTGGCACATCTAGCAACCCATGGGCCTGATATGTGGTTTTGTGACATCAATGTTTCTATTTTTATACAAATATATTTTAATGTCTTTGTATTATTTTTATTTTATTTATGTTTTAATGTTAAACTAGTTTTTAAAGTTTAAAAAATAGTTTTACTTTAATTACATCATATTTTATCAGTCCGCAGATGTTAAAAAATCAAACAGTCTTTTTCTTGCAGACTGCAAACGTTTGGTCCACCTCTTCTGCTGCAGATGTCTGCAGATGTGGTCCGCAGACTGCAGACGTTTTCCTGCAGAAAAAACAAACAGCACCTTATTGTGCTCCAGTGTGTCGCTAACGAGAAACGTGATTAAAGACAAGCTGCTAATATCTAATAATTCTCATTGCCTCATGGGCCATTTGGAAAGCAAGAAACAACCTTATTTTTGCCATCAAAGGGATCCTCATTGAAAGCATCATGGATGATATCAAGGAGTTGGGGTTCCTTTGGATCAAAAATCAAGCAAGGATGCAAAATCTTGAATGGGAACACCGGAGGAATTTCAAAATCTCAAATGTAACAATATAATTTTGTATTAGGTTTCATCTTTTTCTAGCTCCTTGCTAGTGAAATGTATTTTCATTTGGTGAATCTACAAAAAAATTTCGTTGTTAAAAAAAACTATTGTTTCTATTGCGTGGTCGAAGATTAACATGCGGTCATGATTTCATCAACTTTGATTTGGTTTTTTGTATTAACAGGGACAAGGCATTTTATTTTCTTAATGATTAAAGTAAATTCATTTTCAAAATCAATGTTTTCAAAATTAAAGATGTTAGGAGTTAGTATTTAGTAATGATTTTACTGAAATAATCACACTAATAGGTCCCCTGAAAGACGTTTTCCCGACGGTTTTACATGCTGATCGAGACAAGAAAGCTGTTGTTTCATCTCATGTGGTCTCAGGTAATTCATCCACTGTAATCAACTAGCAATGGAGACTCCTGGAGACATAATTATGATGGTTGCTCATGTTCTAAATGTTCACGAAAATTGGTGGATTTCAACTATGGAAAAAGAATTTACCACATGCTATTTGCCTATCAACCATATGGTGTATTTGGAAATTCAGAAACAATGTTGTCTTCAACAACAAAGCAAGGAGGGCCGAAAAGATTCTCGAAGAGATCAAATTAGTGTCTTTTTGCGGATTAAAAATCGAGCGAATATGTCAAATTTAGATTGAAGTACTTGGTGTAAAATTTTCTTTTAATATCCCTACGTACTTATTTGTATTCTACCTCCTTACTAGATATGGCTATCCAACAAAAAAAGGCACCTAGTTTTGTATTAGTATGATAATGCTCAAAATAAAAAGATACTTAGAGACGTACAAACCTCAAGCCAGCTGATTTAATACGACTTAAACGTTAAGCTGATTTTATTAGTTTATTCCTAATGCATACCAAATACACTTATATTCGTCTTTAATACAAGAATCATCTTGGATATGAAAATTAAAATAAAACATCTAGTTCGATTCTAGGTTTAAACCATGTCAAATGAGATGTGCTAAACACACTCTCAACTTACCAAATCATTAATATTCTTTTTTTTTTCCATTAAAAGATAAAAAAAATACATTCAATTTTATGTTTTTGAGGGGTATAAAAAATTCAAAAGGATACTTTTAACTTTTTTTTTATTTGAACAGGAAACAAATACGTTAAGCCCAGCATTGGGGTAAATATATTGGCGAAAGGTCATTCATATCTTGCAAACACAGATAACATTGTTATTCATCCCGCCCATCATTCCAAGGAAAACCCACCAGCCAAATGTCTGCCATGATAAAAAAAACCCTAGCACACCTGAAACATATTGCACCAAGTGAGAGTTGAACCGATAACCTCCACATTAGAATGTAATGATTTGTTTCCTCCCAAACCAATTGATCTAGAGCTCATTCATATATATTTTCAACTAACCCTATCAAACTTTGAATTTAATCAAATATCGGATTCATGCCCTTTGTCTTGTAGTCACAACCGAGTATACACATGCCATTTTGTGACCGTTTGAAAATTAATCGGCATATTCTATAACGGATACGAATTAAAAATATTGTATGATAATTGCATTGGACCACATAATATCTACCTTAGACTTTATATCTCTTAACCCCCACACTTTAAATCCTGTGGGGGCACGACCCCATGGATCTCAACAACTAGAATCATGTCATTTCAAGTATGGACTTAAGGCTACTTTTTTAAGATATTGTTTCAATCTGTCAAATATTATAATAAATTGAGATTGACTAAAATACTATTTAGTTTTTACTAGCGTATTTATATTGTCTTAGTTGTCTAAGTAAGCTGACAAATATTAAGGAAAAACCATTACAATCAATCTAACAAACATTTGTTTATGTAATTAAAAATGAATAAGAGTTTAGATTTGTGGTTATTATCTTTATAAAGAACTAGCAATTAAGCCTCCGCGTGTTGTGGAGGACACACGATCCCGGTTAATCAAACACCGTCGTAAACCAATGCGTTACAACATGGGTGTTAATAAATTCAATATATTACTTTAAAAAAATAAACCAATAAATTTCATTCTTTAAAAACCATGTAGGGCGTTTTTTATATTAGTCCCATCAAGATTTTAATATATTTGACCGTTAAAAAATATATATAGTCAATAAACCCTAAATCCAATGGTTTGAGAATATGCACCCTATGACTTTTCAAAGTGAAGATCATAAGTTTGAGTCTTACTTGGTGCAATATGCTTGAAGTGCATCAGATGTTTTACCACAATAAGTTTTTTGGTGGTGGGTTTTCCCTGAAATGAAAGGCGGGTCTGGTCATTAGTGTTGTCTGTGTTCGCGAGCGTAGGTACCCTTTCGTAATGGATTTACCCAAGTGACCAGACTTAAAAATTATTCTTTGATCGTTAAAAAAATGCAATGAAAATGAGTTTTTTCAATTATTGTTGTTAAGTTCATTCTTTAAAATAATGTAGTAAATAATTCTCAAAATGCTTCTTTTAAATCCCACACATTTGGTCCACTCTACATTTAATAATTAGTTGACCAAAAGACAATTAAGCTACGACCTTTGAAGTATAAGATACAACTAAAATGCATAAATTAAATTGATAATTAGTATTATATTAATATCAACATCTATTATATTAAACTCTAATTCTATAATATTAATAATTAATAATTAATAATTAATAAATAATATTAATAAAGGAATGGAATGAATAGTGGATTTTCATTTCTTTAAATTTGGCCACAAGGATTTTGATATTTGCATATTACCCCCTTGTCCTTATTTTATTTATAAAGGCCTGAAAAGAGGGTTTGAGGGTTTAACCCTCCCATTTGATTCGAGCGAGAGAGAGAGAGAGGGCGATGACTGTGGTTTCCGCCCACCGCCCACCGCCGACCGCCAAGTACGAGGGGTCTATGTCGTCGGTGGCGTCTCCGGTGGAGCCGTGTATCGCCGCTACTGTGGATGGCCGTTCGTATCTAAACCGGCCCAGATCTGCCGCCTTCGATGCCGCCGGTGGTCGGACGACCGCCTTTGGTGGCGTCAACACCTCCCTCAGGTCTCTTTTGGTGTTGATGGCGTTGGTTCGACAGCGGTTGTTGCCTTCTTCTCTCTTTGTCTCTCCAAAACCTGTTTAGGGTTTTCAGAACTCTGTTTTGTTGTTTTTGTTGTTTGTGTTGTTTTTGTTGTTCGTTGTCAGTGTTGATGATTTGGTCTCCTTGCAGCGTGGAACCTCGGTCATCATCACCGGGAGCTGCTGAATCTGAAACTCTGGTCTCGGCCAGTTTGTCCTTTATTTGGGTAAGTTAAGGTCGTTTGGTCGGTGATGACGAGGGGTCCCTCATCTGAGACTTGCTATTCTTTGGTTGGTGAAAAGTCGATGATGATGCCGATTTTCGCATCTGAGACTTCGTTGGTTTTCATGCGGTTGGGCTGGTGTTTTGAAAGATTCATGTCGATGACGATGACCTTGCTCGTCTGAGACCGAGCTTGAGCTCTTGTCACTTGATAGTCTGTTCTAAGTTTGTATTTGATTAATGGTTTTACTGGCCAGTGGAACATACATACGTCGATGATTGTCATATCTCTTATGAAACTGACTATGAGTTTGGTTGTTGTTGAAAAATACGCATGTCAATCTCATCTGAAACTGAGCTGGAGCTCATTTCAGTCGATGGTTTGTTCTGACAGCCAACTTTTGTCACAATGATGATGACATTTTGGTCTGTAGGGGTAGGGCATGTGTTCATATAAGATGATGATTCTGTTGGATATATTGTTTGGTGCATCATGTGTTCTTTGACATGTTAATATGCTTATTCGGATGACCTATATACAAAAAAAAAACTTGGTCTGCAGTTTGTTTTCTTCGGTTTAAATATGATAGATTAAAAAAAATATAACTTAAATATTAAAACAATTAAATTAAGGCTTTTTGGTTTATGAGTAGATCATGTAAAATTTTATTTAAGTTACAATAAGTGTAAGGTCATCATGTGTCTAATTGTAAGGGTTAATCTTTAAATAATATTAAAAATAATATTTTACCTCAAATTGATTTTATCATATTGTATCGTACCAAAACTTGAGACACATAATCCATTATATATATATATGGTTTATATGTTTTCTACCATATGAATCCAAAATGGTGGATATATGCACATGTATGGTTATAATGGGTGGATGATCCATTAAATGGCCACATCTCATCTTGATAGTGGATTTTATCATTTACTATCGACGTATCTCGAATGGACCACAACTTACGATTGAGTGACCATTTTGGGACGTCCTTGGATCATGTTAGGACCAGCAAGATGCTCTAGAATGGCCAAGTTGGTTTCGCCGCGAACACACTAACCGACATGATCATTGGGGCCGCTAATAATTTCTAGTTTCGGTTACCTACCCATGATGGCAATATCTAACATGGTCAAGTAACTCGAGTTTCTTTCAACTTGTTAAGGTCATATGTTTTATTGCTTATATGTTTGTTTACGATGTTTAATGATCGAGTTGAGCTCGTAACAATACTTGTAATCTTCAATTCGAGCCGGAAGTTGAGTTCACATTTAAATTTGCTTGTATTCAACTTGAGCTAGCTTGTGACTTCATAGTTGTCTCGTTTAATTTGAATTTTGATGCATTTTTGTCTGATTTTTATACAGATCTTATATAAACAAGTTAACGATAATATGTTACATGACCTTTTAACAATAACAAACTGTTAATAGAAGTGAGTTGGGAACCATGAACTAGTTAGGCAACCTAATTTCTATGGTATACATGATTTTTCAAACTTGATTGAATTTTTGTCATTTCAACTCTAGTATATTTCTAATTCACATGATCAACTGATCAAACCAAAACAACTAAGTTTGCTGCACGTTTACATTTGATATTTATATAACATATGTTGACACATTGCTTGCGGTGCAAGGAAACTCCTTTTGTTTGCTTAAAAAACTACTTTGTGTAGTCTTTTTCCGTGTTGTCCAGGGAATTCATGTATGTCGTGTGTGCTTTTTAAGATTGTTCTAATTTTTTTTGAACGACAAACTTATCCTACTTATACTCCTAAATTACTCCATATTACATCAATAGATAAGTTTATTCTCAGGATCTTTTCTCTAAAAGACAAAACCTTTACCAAATAAGTTAGCCTTATATTAGCCTTAAATTTGTTCTAATATTTGATTTCCTAACAGTGGAGCTTTTTTATCTTCTTGTAACTCTTATAAATAAAAAATAATAGATGTTGTTGTTGTTTCATCATGCCTACTTTAAATCGTAACATATTTTTGGATCATCTCCCAATTCATCTAGTAAAGAAAACAAAACGAGTGTTTTATTTCTTGAAGCGATATAAGGTTTTAAAACTATTTTTTAACGACATTTGCAACTAACCATGATATCTAAGTGAGCATTTTTTAGATGAGATATCAACTGTCCATATTAATTTTGAAACTCTAAATCACTGGCGGACCTATTAAGGGGTGAGGGGTAGCCTCCGCTACCCCTCAAATTTTTACGCGTAGTGTAAAAAAAAATTTTTATATAGGAAATATTTTTTTTATGGTTATACGTTACCCCTGAGAAAATTTAACTTGTATTACGTTACCCCTGAACTAACTTTCTAAATCCGTCACTGCTCTAAATCCTTCTAACACTATCAAGAAAGACACTTGTAACTGTGAGACAACCACCTTTAGTCAGGTTTAAATCTAAGATTTGAGATAATTCCCGACCAATGATTATTTCCATCTCCATCTCCATCCTCAAATTTCAGTAAAATCATCAAAATACACATTTTATCCCATTCTCCATCCATATACCCCTCATATTTTTAAGAGAAAGCAACTTCATCCATCAACTATAGGGATTTAATTATTTACTTCTCATCCCCAGATTTTTCTAAATACTTTTTATTAGTAAATGTGTGTAAAAGGAAAAAAAAGAATAGTAAAAAAAATAATAAATAGTATTATTTAATCATGATAAGAACATATATTGATAATGAGATGTGAAAGGTTTTTTAGAAAAAAAGAAAGTATTATAAAATAGCAATTTATTTTGTAAATTACAGAGATTGAGACTAAGAATGACAATTAAACCTGAACTCGATATATTCGATACATACCCAATAAATTTGAGCCAGATTTAAAACACAATTTTATAATCGGTTTTGTGATTGGAATTACCAGTACCCTCCTATTATAATCCCTAATCAGACTAAACAAACAAACAAAAATACCCGGTAAGTCCCGGGTTGAGATAATCCCTAATCAGACTCAAACCTATAAATTAAAACCAATTCCCAAAATCACACTCATACACATACACCATACACAGACGCACGTCACGTTATCCCTCTATCACCATTGCGTGTCTGCCACCTTTTGCACCACCACCGATTTTGGAAGTTTTTCCATCAACAAATCACCACCACCCACTCCAATTTCTTCATACAATCTCCATCCCCAAATCGAGATTCGCATACGCACCATTATGCGTGATTCAAACCCCCTTCAATTCGCTCAATCGCCTCAAGATTCGCTCACAAAATCACCCCTCAATCGCCCGATCATCCACCGTCTCTGATCGCCGCCGGCGCTGTTTTCCGGCCTACGTTGACATGGGTTCGAGTCCGATTACCGGCGGTGCGGCGGAGAAGACCCACGGCCCGCGGTGGCGCGTCGACGGTGGCGGTGGTGGTTCGTCGACGGTGCAGTGTTTGTTTCTATCGTTTTTGGTGTGTAGTTCAGTTGGGGTTTTGTGTGTCTTTTGTCTGTTTAGTAGCCCTAATTTGGGTTATGAGAATTCGATTGGTTGTCGAGAAGATAACGAGGGTTCGTGGGGGATTGGAGTTTTCTATGGGGATTCCCCCTTTGCTCTTGAGCCCATTGAAAATGTAAGTTTTGATCGATTTGTGTGTGGTGTTATGCATTTTGGTTTTGATTTAGGGTTTGCTTTGATTTCAGTTGTTTTGTGAGTTCTTTGATGTAGCAAGTGAGTGTTGGTGTTCTATAATTTGTTATTTGAGTTCATCAATCAATTTTGTTAAAAAGATTAGACCTTTTTTGTGGGTGTATGATGATGATGATGATTTCATGATACATGTGGAAACCAAAGTAATCAACCAAACTGTCATCTTTTACTGTTTTTATTAAAAATTTTGTTAGATTATGTGAGTGTTTACTGTTCTTGATTTCATTATGTCACCCTGTGGAAATTTTTGTGTGTTTTGATGGTTGAGAATCAAATTAACCAAAGAAAATGAGTTATTTTTGCTGGAGTTTGTGATGTATAAAGTGGGTGTCACTGTTCTTGGATTTTTACAATTGAGTCTTATAATTATTGTTAAAAAAAAATTGTACTTGTTATGTAGATTTGATGTTTGAAGAGGATATAAAACATGATTTTTGTGAGTTGGGAATCAAATTAATCATGGAAATACTGTTTTTTATGCTGGATTTTCTGATATACGAAGTGGATGTTACTGTTCTTGCATTTTTATATTTTAATTCTATTTAAAGATTCGATTTTTTTGTGGCTTTTAATGTTTGAAGAGGGTATAATATGATTTTTTTAGTTGGGAATCAAATTTATCAAAGAAATTGAGTTCCTTTTGCTGAATTTTGGGATATATGAAGTGGATATTAGTCATATTACTGATCTTGGATTTTTATATTTGAATCCTATTATTTAAAAAAGATTGGCACTTTTGTGCATTTTGATGTTTGAAGATGGTTTTTCTGAGTTGGGAATCAAATTAATCATAAAAACAGTGTTTTTTGATGGATTTTGTGATATATGAAGTGGGTGCCACTGTTCTTGGATTTTTATATTTAAATGGTATAATAAATTTTAAAAAAGATTTGATATTTTTGTGGGGTTTTGTTGTTGAAGTGGGTCTTGATTTGAATGGTGCAGCTGAATATATGGGACAATAAAAGTGCAGCATGGCCTGTAGCAAATCCAATTGTGACATGTGCTTCAGTTTCTGACTCTGGGTTCCCAAGTAATTTTGTTGCTGACCCCTTTCTTTATGCTCAGGTAATTTCTTTATCATCAGGTAATTTTCGTATCATCTTTTTATATAGATTTTGATTACTAAGGAGGTGTTTGGATGTGTGTCTAAACCGAATATGGTGAGGTTGAATTAGTCAATACTATGTTTCGAGTGATAGAATCAATTTGGTTCTTTGATTAGTTGGTCCAACGTAAGCGGATTTGAAGAAACATGTGAGAAGCAATAAAATTGATTACCGAGGTAAATGTGAAACTATTAGCCTGTGTTTAGTTTTGGCGATGTGTGTTTTGGAGTTGGTTATCGGATTAAATTATTAATGTCTTTTCTCTTTTAACGTTATCGGAAAATTCAAAGGACCCCTCAAATACCTGTTAACTACTGGGATCGGGAGAAACACAGCATGTGATGGGCAGAGAGTAAACTAGTAAAGCGCTTATCATCGCGCCATAGTGATATGATTCTTGAGGGATCATATAATTTATTTTCAGATAGTTAACTTCATAACACTTGGAACAATAGTGATTATCATGGCGTAAATATAAATAACCTATTTGCCCTTTTTTTAACCATATCTAACAGTCTTGAATTTCCCTTCACAAAAGGTTTAGTATTTATTAAACAGATTCAAATTTTGTAACCACATATAAACATATTCTTCTACCATGTGTTTCAGACAACACGTTATCTAGTTTTGATTACAACTTTCAATACACACATACAAGCATCACTTAGTAAACTATTTACTTTTAAAACACAAATCCAAACACCTCCTAAGCTTATACGAGTTATATCTACTTAATATACGCACGATAGTTGGTAGTTCTATGTTTGTTTGGTGGTTCGTTAAGTCTCCTTGAATGATATAATACTTGAACTTCAACTGTTGGTTATATCATTTGATACATGTGTAAGCTTTCGAATCTCGACAGTAGAATTGGACTTGTCATAGGTGCTATTAAGACAGTATAATGAATCTGTGGTGTTTCATAGCATTATTATGCAACAATACTTATGTTTAGCGTCTAATTATGATTCAGGATGATATTCTTTACATGTTTTTCAAAACAAAGAATCCGATAACAATGCAAGGAGATATCGCGGTTGCAAGAAGCATGGATGATGGAGCAACTTGGGAACAATTGGGTGTGGTATTGGATAAAGATTGGGATCTTTCACATCCATATGTATTCGACTACAATCGTCAAGTAAGATTTTTATATTAAAAAAAAGTTAAAAGCATCGTTAGTAGAAACTCTACACGGTTCATTTGGTAATTAACCATATATAAAGTTTCATATATTAAACATTAGCATACTCGCGATAACAAAGTAAATAGTCGATACCATGTTACTACTGATATATTTCTAACGTTTTCTTGTTGAACAATTTTTCTTTTTTTGAAGATGTATATGATACCCGATGGGAGTGGAAAAGGGGACGTTCGGCTTTACAGGGCGATAGAGTTTCCTTTAAGGTGGAAATTTGAAAAGATCATCTTTAACCGCCCGCTCGTTGATACATTTATAATACAACATGAAGGAATGTACTGGATTTTCGGTTCTTATCAGGGTCAAGTAACCCACAATAATCTTGAAATATGGTATAGTAGATCGCCATTTGGTCCATGGACCGCACACAAGAAAAACCCCATTCGAGGACTTAAAAACGGAGGCCGGCCCTTTTTCTACAATGGGGATCTTTATCGGTTAGCACACGATGATCGTGTTCGTGTTTTTAAAATTAAAGTTCTTAACGTAGACAGTTACAAAGAAATAGAAGTTGATTTGGGGATTGAGAACCCGACAAAAGGTAAGAACGCGTGGAACGGGGCTCGGTCTCATCACCTTGATGTTCACAGGTTAAGAACCGGGAAGTGGGTTGCGGTTGCAGACGGGGATCGGACCCTCTCTGGAGACGTGACTAGGAGACGCATGGTTGGGTGTGGTTTAATTCTAGCCGCTGGTTCGGTCATTTATGTTATATGTTGGCTACTCGGGTTGGTCAAATGCTTGGTCCCAATCACCCACGGGTCGAAGAAGAAAAACAGCACAAGTTTAGTATGGGAGAGATTAAAATTGCGGTTACGGTTGAATATGAACCCGAATACTTGCAGGGGTAAGCTTCTAATTTCGCTTCTTTTGATATTATCGGTCGTGATAATGTGTGTCGGGTTCGGGTACATCTGTGGAGGAGACGGTGCAGAAAGACCGTATTCCGTCAACGATCAGTTTTCTCAGTTCACATTAATAGCAATGACATACGACGCCCGAATATGGAACTTGAAAATGTACGTAAAACATTACTCTCGATGCGCCTCGGTTCGTGAAATCGTGGTGGTTTGGAACAAGGGTACACCACCAGACCCAAACGATCTGGACTCCACGGTCCCCGTTAGGATCCGGGTCGAGGACCAAAACTCCTTAAACAACCGGTTCAAGCCCGACCCATTAATAAAAACCAAAGCCGTCCTCGAGCTAGACGACGACATCATGATGAACTGCAACGACCTCGAACATGCATTCAAAATCTGGCGGGAAAACCCTCAACGGCTAGTCGGGTTTTACCCCCGCCTGGTCACGGGCCCGCCTCCATTAAAGTATCGTCCCGAGAAACACGCGCGGAAACACAACGGGTATAACATGGTGTTGACCGGGGCGGCGTTTCTTGACCATGACGTGGCGTTCGAGAGGTATTGGGGGAAAGAGGCGGAGGTAGGGCGGAAGATGGTGGATCAGGTGTTTAACTGCGAGGATGTTTTGATGAACTTCTTATACGCGAATGCAACGCGTGTGGGCCCGTCTGTGGAGTATGTGAAGCCCGCTTGGGCTATCGACACGTCCAAGTTTTCGGGGGTGGCGATTAGCGGGAACACACAGGCGCATTATCGGGTGAGAAGCGGGTGTTTGGAGAGGTTTACGACGGTGTACGGCGGAGTTGTTGATCGGAAAGTTGAGTTCAGGAGGAGGAAGGATGGGTGGGATATGTAGATGGAGTGATGACATGGTTTTTTTTTTGTATATAAGCTTGATTATTGTTATTATTTATGATAGAAAATAAGTTATAGATCGATATGTTTATATATTTTGAATAAAGTTGCGTAGTTTTTGGTTGCTGACTTTTTATTGTTTGAAATGACAATTACATTACCCTACATATTTAAAAACCAATTGAAATGAACAGTATCAACAGTGATCTCTTTACATGCCTTTTCACTTTCTTCACACAGAGAGATAGAGAGAGCGAGATTGTTTGCCGGTGGTGGTGAGTTGAGCGGTGGTGGTAGGTGCGGACGACGGTGGTAGCGGCAGTGGTACGCCGGGTGAGTTGAGCGGTGGTGGTAGGTGCGGACGACGGTGGTCGCGGCAGTGGTACGCCGATCTGTGGCTCGCGTTGGGGTAGCGGTAGGGTTAGTTCCGGCCGGCGGTGAGGGCGGTTCGCGGTGCGGTTGGCGGTGGCGGTGGTCAAAATCAGCCCACGATCAACGAATCTTGAGTTGAATCTTTGTTAATGAGCAGCAAATTCAGTTACTTTCTTCACGATCATCATCAAAATCAGCAATGAAAGGCGGGTTCTCTGCCCCTGGTGATTACGTCTACTTCAAGTCACAGTTTCCCCTCCACAAGATCCCTGTGAGTTCTTCAACAGTAATCTCTTTATATGCCTTTTCACTTTCTTCACACAGAGAGATAGAGAGAGCGAGAGAGAGATGGGGTTGAGGTCGGGAGTCTACACCACTGCCGTGGGCTTCTGTCTTGTCCCTGTTGTTTGTTGTGAGTTCTGGGTTCTGGTTCTGGTTCGAGATTGTTACTGGATATCGAGCCGAAGAAGCCCTTGGTCGTAATTGGTGAGTTGTTTCTTTTTGTTGAATTGCTTGAATATTATTTCGATTGAGCTGTGGCTCCGGCGATCGGGACGATGAAGTAATTGTTGTTAAATCTCCGGTAGTGTAAATGTTTAATTGTGATAGTCGTGCTGGTTATGGTGCTAATTGTTAGGGTTTATTGAAGGCTCACATGTGATAAGAGTAATCTCGAATTTATGTGGAGTGTTAGTTACGTGTAGAACTGTTTGTAGGAATTTATTTCGTTACGAGATTAATTGATGCTTGATTATGCCCTAAATCAGCT